>JAOTQR010143631.1:43545-57727 GCA_025774065.1 Solanum ossicruentum
TTAATAGAATTCACTTGACATTTCTCATCTAATCAACTGAACTGAGCCAAGTGGAGGTTGTAATGGAACAATAGGAAAGTTTTAGTAATGTCACACTACAGGGATGAACCAAATCACATAGTGAAATTTGCCTCTTTCCTGGGCCAAAGGGTTTGGTGAACTTAACTCACCGTTCTGCATGCTACATACTGGAAAAGAATTCAATTATCTAGTAATACTGAGTTAGGGAATGATGGGGAATACAATACCCTAGTTACTCTTCATACTGATTTAACAATTGTCTTAGCGTAGAATTACTTTTATAATTGTTACGAATTCCCTCCCCCCCCTCAATTGGGAGATAAAGTGGTTAATCAACCTAAATTTCATTGAATTCTTCTAAGTCCACGACATTCCCTGTGGGATTTGACCCTAACCTTAGTTAGTTTATATGTTTTGACAACAATCACTTTATCCTCACAAAGGAGGTGTAGCATGGGTGATATCAAGATTTTTGTTCTATTGCTAGAGAGCTTGAGCATAATGCAATATGGGCACAGAAAAAGTTGAATCTAGACTAGATGCGACAAACTCTTGGCTAATGCAACTCAATGAGCTTGATGAATTTTGTTTGAGAGCATATTATGGCTCAGCCCTATACAAACAAATGATGAAGCTACAGCATGATCGTCGCATAAAGAATCGCCAATATGCACCAAGGGACCTAGTCCTACTATACAACTCTAGGATAAAGTTGTTCCTTAGGAAACTCAAGTCCAGATGGTTTCGACCATTTAGAGTACCACATGTCTTTGACCATGGGGCCATTGAGCTGGAGAAAATAAATGGTGGGACATTTAAGGTGAAAATAGCCAAAGAGTCAAGCCATACCTTGGTAATGTGGAGGAAATAAAAAATAGTGAAAGAATGGGCACTTGGTGAAATCTGAGTACCCAAGTTGTCTATGCTATGCCACGACAATAAATCAGGCGCTGCTTGAGAGGCAAACCAAGGTAGACACTAGCGCTTAGGCGCCCAGGTATGTTCTTTTTGACCCTTTTACTTTCTTTTGCATTTTTGGTGTAAATTAAGGACAGTGCACCTCTTTTTTGATGGGGTGTGGGTAGTTATAGGCCTCAGTGATGTCTGAGTAACCTTGGCCTATAACTATCCAAAATTTTGGATCCTAGGAGTTTTCTTGCTTAAGTTCTTTTTCCCCATGGATATTTAATTTCTACAAATCTGACTTGTTTAGGATGTGTAGGCAGTTAGTAGTATATAATACTAATATCTATTGAATATATGTGTTTTTTGGAATTTTGTTTAAAAAATGATACTCACCAATTATTGTTAGTTAGTCTAGATAGTATCCAGGCATGTTTGATTGTATTGATAGTGCTTGTTATGATAAGTAAGGATAAAATTGAGATGAAAAGCATGAGCTGAGAGTTTGTGTTGATAGTGTAATCTGTGCATGTAAGTGTGAGCTTGCTTGTTAAATTCAAGTATCGTGTTTCAATTCAGAACTTGCCTTGTTACTCTGACTTAGACTGCAGGTTAGTTGGTTAGGAATGGATCTTAGGTCGTTGTTCATAATAGTCCACTTAGCCTAAATGACCAACCAAATGTGCGAAACACCCCTTGATCCTAATGTTTGAGTCTTACATATACCTTTTCTTTGTAAAAACGTAAGTTATCTAGCCTTATAAGATATAAAATCCTGAAACTGAACCTGGTCTTTCCTTGAACATTGTACACCTTGACTGAGGCAAAAAGCCTAAGTTAAGGGTGGCTACCAAAAGTGGCCCTAGTTCCTGTATTGGATATTGTGCACCTAGACTCAGGACAAAAGCCTAAGTTGAGGATGGCTAGTATAAGGGTAAGCATAAAATGAGGGGGAAAACTAGTAATGCATGGAAAAAGGAGATAAAAAAATGTGTATTGAATGCAAGAAAAATGAGTGATGCCTAAGTAATGAGCTAAAAAAGATAAATGATGTCAAAATACAAGGAAAAAAGCTGAAAAATGATGATAAAGCACCCAAAAAAGCTTGAGTAGGAGAAACGAAGAATGAGATGAAAAATAACAGTGTTGGTAGGGCAAAAATGTGGAAAAACGCAATGTCAAGGAGGGCCTTCAGTCACTATGTTCCCTAAACATCATACCATAGCCCCCCGAGCCTACATTACAAGCCAATTAAGTCCTAAAGTGATCCTAGTCCAAGTAGTCAAAGCTCATAATCATGAATATAGGGGCAACCATGTGGTATTGAGCATGGTATTTGAATGTCGTTAGTAAGAGTGAAGATTTTGCATAGTCCCAAAATTATACCTTAAAATATCATTATGATAGAGATATGAGACTTCTTTCTGTGAGGGATCTTGAGTTGCATTGTTGACATTAGATTAACTCAATGAGTGTGGCTTTTTGATAATTACCTTACTTGTCATAGTTGTAGTGTCACTTGTGTTGATCTGTATTGGTTTGCTAGATAGCTATCTAATGTGTTTTTAAAGTGGTGTGGGTATCTGTGCTTGAGTTTGATGTGGTGTATGCCAAATTAGATTGAGGTCTGTGTGTTACTATGCTACTTATGTCGATTGAGTCTGTCGCTTGAGGACAAGTAATAATTTTAAGTTAAGGGTGTTGATGTGCTGTAAAAATACAACACTTTTGGTGCTTAAAACTAGAATTTTTTCTATACTCAATGCGATGTTAGTAGATTTGATGTGTTTTTATGTTTGTTTTGCAGGTTTACATGGTTGGCACAATTTCTGAGCTAAGTGTACAGAATTTACTGAAGCAGATGTTCCACGAGACCTCTTACAGGCCATAGAGAATTCTATGGTCTGTAAAGATGGTTTTGTATACAATTCCAGTAAAGAATGATTTTCTAAAGTTATGTCTTGAACATGCAGACAATCCATAGATGTTTATACGAGCCATAGACTTGGTGTCTTCCCCTAAAGATCAAAAAGTGGGGAGTTGCTAAAAAGTCATCAGATAAAACCCCCTAGGGGTCGTAGAACTTTATATGGGATGCAGAAGAGTGTCATAGAAGTCACCCCCATATGTGAAGTAGCAATCCAGGAAAGCTCAGCTATGGGTCGTAAAATGTGTACGGCCCGTGGCACTACCCATAGAGTTTGTCGACCCAGTTATCCAATTCTACTTTGGTTTTGTATTTTAAACACTAGAAATAGATGTTTTAGGTTATTTTTCATAGGGAACAGTAGAGGGACATGATAGAACAATAGCGAGCTTGACAGAACACTTATTAAACTTTATTTTATTACACTTATTAAACTTTATTTTATTTTTTTATTTCAATATTGTTATTCTCAGCGAAGAGTTATGATTCCTTGTACTTAATTATCTTGTTTAAGTGCTCAATTATGCTATTCAAATTCACAAGTCTTTCATTTACACTGATCATGAGTAGCTAAATCAACAACTAAGGTTGTGGGAACCATGAAGAACTAACAAGGTAAAATCGAATAATTCGTAATTGTTGAAAAGTCTGCAAGCATGCATTAATTAACTCTCTTCGATTGAATGCTTTCTAATGGTGTCCAATGTTTGAATTCTCCTAGAATTACTAACTTGATCAAGGTACTAATAAATAGGAAAAGAGATTAATTAACAAGATTTGATTGATATTTATCATCTAATCAACCGAACAGGGCTAAAGGGAGGTTGTACTGGAACAATCGGTAAGGGTTAGTAATGTAACACTACAGGGATGGATCAAATCATGCAGCGAAATTCGCCGCTCCCTGGGTCACAACGTTTAGTGAACTTAACTTACTATTTTGCATGCTACACACCAGAAAAGAATTCGATTATATGGTAATATTAATTTAGGGAATCAAGGGAAACACAACACCCTAGTTACTTTTCATACTGATTTAACACTTGTCTTAGTTTAGAATTACTTTTCATAGTTGTTACAAAACTCTCGCTCCCTCCCCCCCACCTTGGGGAGATAAAATTGTTAATCAAGCTGAATTGCATTGAATTCTTCTAAGTCTAACATATTTCCTGTGGCATTCGACCTTAACCTTGGTTAGGTTATATATATTAACAACGACCGCTTTAGCCTAAAAAAGGAGGTATACCTTGGGCGACATCAATCACATTTTAGAGACTCTTGTGGTCGGTGAAGATTTCCACATGAACTCCATATAAGTAATGTCGCCAAATATTTTAAGCATACACCATCTCTGCAAGTTAAGATTATGAGTCGGATAATTCTTCTCATGCCCTTTCAACTACCTTGAAGCATAGGCAATAACTTTACCATTTTGCATTAGTACAGAACACAACCCAATCTTTAAAGCAACATAATACACGAGGAAATCATCATTCCCTTATGGCAATGTCAATTTGGTGCTGAAATCACTTGATCCTTTAAATTTAGGAAACTCCTCTCACATTCATCCATTCACACAAACTTGGATTTCTTTTGAGTCATTAACTTTGTAAGTGGGGACAGAATAGTGAAGAAATTTTGCACAAACCTTCTATAGTAATTGACTAGGCCCAAGAAACTCGTTACATCAGACAGGAGTCAATGGCCTTAGCTAGTTTCTCACTGATTTGTTCTTCTTAGATCAACCTTGATACCTTACCTAGATACCACATGCCAAAGGAAGGAAATCTCATCTAGCCACAACGCGCATTTATAAAACTATGTATAAAGCTTCCGCTCCCTCAGGGTTTGCAATATTACTCTCAAGTGCTCCTTATGCTCTTGCTCACTTCGGGAGTAGATAAGGATATAATCAATAAATACCTACAAACATGTCAAGGTAGGGCGTAAACACCCTATTAATGAGGTCCATAAATATCGTTGGTGCATTAGTTAGCTAAATGATATCATCACAAACTCGATGCGACCATACCTTGTCCGGAGCGCTGTCTTAGGGATGTCACTTTCCCCCACCCTTAATTGGTGATAGCTGAATCTCAAGTAAACTGTAGAGAAATGAGTAGACCCTTACTATTGATCAAACAAATCATCTATTCTCCGAAAGGGATACATATACTAGATGGTGACCTTATTGAGTTGCCTATAGTCAATGCACATGTGTAGCGACCCATCCTTCTTCCTTAAGAATAAAACCGGGGCACACCATGGAGACCAGCTAGGTCTAATGAAATCCTTCTCCAACAAATCTCTCAATTTCTCTTTTAACTCCTTCAATTCTGCAGGATCCATTCCATAAGGAGTTTTAACCACCTTCTTTGTCTCAAGCTAAGATCTTTTTATGTGAACACATATTGGAGACTCTTTTATTTGGTAAAAAAATCAACACGAACCCCATATGAATAGTCATGCCAAATTTTCAAAGCAAACACCACGGCCGCAATTTCAAGATCATGGATGGGATAATTTCTCTCATGCACCTTATGTTGCCTAGAGGCATATGCTATAACTTTGACATTTTGCATCAAAGCACACCCCCATAAACCAATCCTTGAGGAATCACAATAAACCACAAAACCTTCTAGCCCTTCCGATAAAGCCAAAATAGGAGCAGAGATAAGCTTGTCGTTCAAAGTTTGAAAGCTCTTTTCACATTCATCAGTCTAAACAAATTTTTCCTTCTTTTGGGTCAACTTTGTCATAGGGGAAGCAATAGAAGAGAAATCATTTACAACCCTGTAGTAGTAACCCGCAAACCTAAGAAACTCCTAGTATCCGTCGGAGTCAAGGGCTAAGGCCAATTTCGTATCACCTCCATCTTCTTATGATCTACCTTAATGCAATCACCCTACACGACATACCCTAGAAAAGTAACCTCCTTCAACCAAAAACCACACTTTTCATATTTAGCAAATAATCTCTCATCTCTCAAAATTCGCAACACCACCCTCAAGTGATTGATATGTTCATCCTCACTCAGGGATAAATCAATATATCATCAATAAGGACCACAAAAAACATATCAAGGTACGGTTTAGAGGATTTATTCATGAGATCCATAAATATTATCAGTGCATTAGTCAAGCCAAAAGACATTACTACAAATTCAAAATGCCCATACCTAGTCCAAAAAGTCATCTTGGGAATATCGCACTCCCTCTCCTTCACTTGGTGGTATCCAGACAGAAGATAAATCATAGAAAAGTGAGTAGCCCCTTGTAGTTGATCAAAAAGGTCATCAATCCTTGGTAGAGGGTACTTGTTGTTTATAGTAACTCTATTAAGTTACCAGTAATAAATGCACATTCCAAGAGAACCATCCTTTTTCTTTACAAACAATACTGGTGCACCCCAAGGTGACTTGCTAGGCCTTATGAAACCTTCTCGAACAAATCCCTCAATTGATCCTTCAGCTCCTTCAACTCCACCTGGGCCATATGGTAAGGTGGAATGGAATGGGTTATGTATCGGGTTCGAGGTCTATACCAAAGTCTATTTCCCTTTTTGGAAGAACACTAGGAAGTTCATCGAGAAAGACATCAAGAAACTCAGTGACCATTGGAACTAACTCAATAGAAGGACTTTAGACTCAACATCCCTAACCCTTACAAAGTGATAATGCAACCCTTAGAAATCAATTTTTCGGCTTAAAGACAAGAAATGAATCTACTCTTGACCACCATATTATAACTTTCTCACTCAAGGACCGGTTCATTAGGGAATTGGAATCTAACTTCACGGGGTCCTACAATCAATGGAAGCATGATATGCATGTAACCAATCCATCCCAAGAATAATATCAAAAATCCACCATATCAACTTCAACAAAATCACAAGACAAGACTTTATGCGATATGGACATGGGACAATCTCTATAGACTCTTTTAGCAATGATGGACACACCAACGGGGGTAGATACTTCATAATGTTCACATAATAATTTGGGATACACATGAAGTTTATTGGCAACAAAAGGAGTAATGAAAGAAAGAGTGGTACCCGGATCTATCAAAGCACATATTATAATTAAAAACCTAACATACCGGTACCAACATCGTTCACCTCATCCACTCCTTGCCTTCCTTGGAGAGCATAGAACCTATTTGGCCTTGGAGCACCCCCTTGTTGGCCTCTCTTTGCCCTTTCACCCGCATTAACACCTAGGCCTTGAAGATGACCATCTTTAACCTTGTTTTGAGAATGAGTACAATCAATAACCAGGTGACCCATCTCACCACAACCAAAGCAAGCATTTGAATTTTTCAGACATAAACCATTATGGTTCCTCCCACACTTTTGGCACTTAGGATGGGTCATCCCACCATTGCCATCTCATAATGTTTGGTTAGACACCCCGTCATTAGCAAACCTCCTATTAGGATCATTGGAGGACCCTTGGCCTTGGAACTTATGACCTTGTTGAAACCAGCCACCTTAGAACCTTGGAAACCACCCTCAAACCAAGCCTTCTTGAACTCTCCATTTCTTTTCTTCCTAAACTTCTCCCCCTCAAGTTGTTCGGCATATTTCATAAGCTGAGACAAGTCCATATCACTCACTAGCATGGCGGTATGACACTCTTCATTTACGAAGTCAGAAACTCCCAACACAAAATTGTTCATCCTTAATCTAGGGTTGGCCACCAAATGGTGTGCATACTTGGAAAGCTTGTTGAACTTGAGGGAATACTCCCTTAACTCATGGAACCTTGCTTGAGGTTTATAAACTCCATCATTTTAGCCTCTCTTAACTCAATAGAGAAGAACTGGTTGAGGAACGCAGATTTGAACTCCTCCTGAGGAATGGCATCATCAGTCCTTCTCTCCAATTTCTGTTGAGTAAACCAAATTTGGGTCACACCTTTGAGTTGGTAGGCCACTAATTTTGCATTCTCCTCTAAATTGTCCCCAATGATAGATAGCATCTTATACACTTTATCGATGAACTCTTGGGGATCTTCCTCCACCTTAGACCCATGAAACTCCGAAGGGTTCATCCTTGTCAAATCCCTCACCCTTGAGGCCGAAGTAGGAGCATGAGGGGCTTGGGCCCTTAATTCATTTGGTTGGTCATAGCATGGGCCAACATTGTGATGGCATCCTGGAACTCATCTTAGGTTACCCCTCCATATTGTAGAGCTTGGGGAGCGGGAGGAGTCGGATGCTCCTTGGGTGTATGGGCTCTCATTAGTCTTCCCCTTTGTAGCCGCATGATCTAGAAGAGCAAAAAGAATTTTTTAGGGGAAAAGGCCTTATCTTTACATCTAAAGCACGATATAGATCATGAAGAAGTGAAACATTTCCTAAACACCTCATAGCCTCTCATTCATAGTTCTGACGCGCTTCACAACCACTAATAAGACTCTACTTGACACACTGTTTGGATTCCCAAGGATTATTAACAACCTAGTGCTCTGATATCAGGCTTTTCACTACCCAAGCCTAGGGCCTAGATATGACATGGCGAATGGAAAATCCATAGACAACCCAAACAAGCCTCTTAGCATATCTTGTACACATCCTTGGTTGCGAAAATGAAAATAAACATCAACAAGAGTCAAGTATAAAAAGAGAAGCGGGACTAAGGGAAGTCTTTCATAAACATAGAAACATACAAAGAGTTAAGCTCAAAAGCATATACAAACATAGCATCCAACAACACCTCTAATTTAAAATAGAGCGGGGTCCAAGACACTTCCCGGGCTCAGCCTCATGATAACAAGCATTCTACATAAAAGAAGTCTCACAATAGCATGAGTAACATTGATATTGTCCTCGGAGTTGAGGACTCACCAAAGCTTTCTTCGAAGTACCGAACTAGCCACGTGGAGAAGAATGATCAAAAAGAGCTTTGATCCCTACATGATAATATCATGTAGGCATAGAGTATGTGTTAGTACATTTAAATGTAATAA
This sequence comes from Solanum ossicruentum, assembly GCA_025774065.1. Classification (NCBI taxonomy): domain Eukaryota; kingdom Viridiplantae; phylum Streptophyta; class Magnoliopsida; order Solanales; family Solanaceae; genus Solanum; species Solanum ossicruentum. The sequence goes on from JAOTQR010143631.1 coordinate 52,368, forward strand.
GCATGCAGGGTGCAATGCAAAAAAGACATAAGCTAATATATTAAAAATGCATAATTATAATCAATGGATATATAATCTCAATTTGACATGCATATCAATTCTTGTAATAAAGCATGCTTGTAAAACATTCAACTTGCATAATATATCATGCATATGTGGGAAGAGACCTCAACCGACATAGACAAAGCAGCTACAATTTGGAACCCAAGGCATGACACCTCCTCAGTACATGTGACCGAGCATGACACCTCTCGGCGAAGTATGGTCTACTTGTCTAGGAAAACCAAACATGATAACATGAACTAGATGGATCCACTAGAATAGCAAGGGCAAATATCATAGTTTAGAGACTAGAGACTTTATATAAGGAACAGTTGATTCGAGCCCCCACTTAAGCCTCAATCCATGCTAAGTCTAATCCTATGGAATACTTGAAACAATCATAACTTGAATAACTTATAAGAAACATGATAGCATGACATGAGTAGCTCTTTCACATGCTTGACCTCTAATAGTGTGCCTAACTTGAAATGAGAGTAAATAATAATCATACATGATCCCTTGCCTTGACATAAATGGCTCACAACAGGTTAAAATCTTGGAACAGGGCTCAACTTGATACTTGTAAAATCATACATATTTTTCATGAATTCAATACATGCTTGAAAATCCTTAGTCATCCTAAAATTGCTTGGCTTGTAAACATAAAATAGCTCATCAACAACTTGAGAATTCTTGTCATGTAATTTTATAAAACACTTGGTGGGTTCATAATACTTGTCCAAAATCATGCAACTCAAGAGTATAACAGGGAGAGTAAAATCAATTTAAAATCCATCCACCAATATTGTAGTAAAACTCTCATTTAGGGTATCTTGAAATCCATCACAAAAGATCATAATAGTTCATAGTTTCATAGCTCAAATCATACATAGTCTCAATAGACAAACTTAATTCATGGGGTAAGTTTGAAATAGTATTCATGTAGAATCAATCAATACTTAATAAAAATCCCAACATAATTTATCATCATATTTCTCAATAAAAGATACCCATAGGTAATACAACTTAAAATCATACAATTTTCATAAAACGAGAAGGTTGGGCTCCAAGCATAAAAGGACCCATGGATAAAGACCCACATACCTTTAACCTTGAATTTCTTGAAATGAACTTGAAGGAAAATTGAAGATAAAGATGAGTTTTTGAATTTCAAAATTGATCTTGAAATCCTTGAATTTGAAAAAAAAGATTTGATAAAGTCTTTGAGAGGTTTAGAGAGGGTTTTGTAAGTTATAGAGTTAAAAACTGGCTAAGTATGGAAGACTTCATGTTTAAATGGGCATGGGGCTATTACCCCAATACCCTTGGTTGAAATAAGAAAACTGGGGAATATTTTATACTGGTTCATGTCTAGTCCGCGTCTAGTCTGCGATGCAGACCAAACACAGAGGGACCATTTACACTAGTCCGCGCCCTAGGCGCATCATGGCCTGGGGGTAGACAGACACTTGAAATTTGGAAATGAATGAAAATTAATTTTTTTTCTACGGGTCTTCTAAAATCCAAATTATACCAGTCACACTCAATTTTACCCCTCGATCAAGAATATGAAGTTGGATATCTGAAATCACGCATGAATTTTGAGATATATGAAAATTACGATTATGGGGCATTCAGAAGCACATGGGCAGTATTTCATCGACCTAGGGACCGTCTCATCACACAGAGAATGAATTACCTAAAGGAACCTCACCCAAGCCATTTTAAGCACTCGTCGGCATTCAATAGAAACAATTTGCAGAAAGCTAAGGGAAAGGGACTATGGGTCATCTAAGCAATGAAGAAACATTAAAAAGACATTGAAAATAATTAACATCAATTGTCCATAAGCATACCAACTACTACATCGATGAATGGGACTAGTAACAGTCTGTCTCTATCAAATAGAAAAAATCCATAATTGTGCAACATAGAAAGTAAATGCCTAAAAAGGGCTACAAATACATTATATCAAAATAACACATAGATATATAATAGAATGAAAAATAATAAAGTCCCCAACTAACTGCTCAACACAAATAAAAAAGCTAGTCTTTGACACTGAGTACTACCCACAAGCAGGTGGAGGACTACGTATACCGACATTTGTTGAATCAAGTAGGAAAAATATGTGTTAGTATGTTGGAATGTACTAAGTATGTAGATGCAATGCATGTATAAAATTGTAATGTCATCATTCATAAATATAATGTATAAATATGTAATAGATAAAAGATACATAAAGTGAGCTTAAGCATTCACAAGAAATATGGCTCACTATGGATAAGAATCAATACATGAGAAATAAACATGTAATGAAAATATAACATGGAAATAAACTTGTGAGAGTAGAACTTAACCGACATATAAGAACATGTGAGCTATTACATGGAATCCAACAGAAGCCCCTACATTGGCATAGGAAGACCATTTGTCTGGTGGAACTCCATCAACTTTGTATGCATCATAATAACATAAATGGACAAGGGCTCCTCGGGTGGAAAATAGTTAGGGGAATTGAGATTTAACTTTAATGGGTCATGCCTCAACTAACGGGATGAATCCCTACCTCAAGTCCACTCGATGCTAAGTCATCCCACGATATTCTTTAAAATTCAACTTAGAATCATAAGTAACAATCAGAGAAGTAGCTTGAACATTAGGAACCACCAAGCGAGAATTGTTCTTTTATCTTAGGGACCTTTCTAAAATAACTTTTAGGGAAATTTTCAACATGATTATATGTTAGACAAATCATCACTTAAAACTTAACTTTAATGTCCTAATAATCATCATATATCATAAAGCTTTACATGAAAACTTAGTGGGCTAGGATTTTTTAATGGAACAATCATAAATTGCATTAGTCATAAGGAAATTTCTCTTTTTAAGGATCATCAAAAATGCCCAACCTTTATCGACATCAAGACCCATCATGGAGACATCATCAACAGTTCAAACATGCATATATACTTAGTAAAATAGTTGTAGGGTATCATAAGTATCATTTAGTAAAATAAATATCATAAAATCATCACAAGCATGCATATTAACTTAAGTAGCATAAAGAAAAGGTAAAACACTTAAAAAGGAACTTTATGGGTGAAAGGATACTTATAAATCAACTCATATACCTTGGGAAAACCTGGGAGAGACAAACTTGACGCTTTGGAAGAGAAACCTTGAAGCCTAGACATTGCCCTAGCTTGTTCTTGAGAGTCTTTACCTAAGAGAATTTTAGAAATTTAAAGAAAGAAGAAAGGAGTAGGGCTTTAGGGTTTTACGGCTAATTTAGGACCCTTTTTCATTTCCAACATTATGTAATTTAGGAATAGAAAGGATGAAAAGGACAAAATTACTCCTTATTAAAACTGTTGGATTCAACCTATGAAAACCCGCCTATGCATCGTAATTCAATCAACAAGCCATAGATCCCTCTTGTCTGACATCTGAAATCCCTTAAAATTGACTTTATTGGACCCAAACCAAGAACACTTTTTACGGGCCATGTAAACATCTATGGGTCATGAGACTCATAGAGTCCTTCCACACTTGGCCATTTTTCTTACTTTTATAGGTCTTATTCCACGAACCCCCCCTAAGGGTCATATCCGATTTTATAGGTCATCCTGTAATACGTAGGACACCTTCCAAAAAACCCCAAATTTTCTTCATGTATGATGGTCTCACTCACGACCCTACTACAGAACATAGTGCATCCTATAGGTTATCACTTTTTCCATGGGTTACCCCACACAAGGAAACTTCTCCCCCCTTCCTGAAGTCTCATGTTTAAGGAACAATCCTATGGGCTATAAATACACCTACAAGTTGCAAGTTGTCCTCGTGAACCAGACTTAAGGTCATTTTTTAGGCCAAATTTTCTACATTCAAGGCTCCTAAAGTAAGGGTCATTACAATATCTCCCCCTTAGGAACATTCATCACTAAATGTACTTAAAGGTAGGCTCTACGGAGTAAAGTAGCAGCTAGCAATGTAGCATGCATGCAAAAATGCAAGATAAACATCATTCCCCAAAATTTTCATATTTCATACTTTAAAAATGTCTCAAAATAATCTACAAACATCAAAATAAATGCATACATCATGAAAACCTAAAATGCATAGAATTGGAGGTTTTTGGAAGAATTTCGTAATCCTTTGGCTGGATAGAGTGGAATAGATATGGATAACGCTTCATCATATTTGCTTCCACTCCACATGTAGAACCCTCAACTTGTTGGTTTATCCAAAGCACTTTGGCAGATGCAACTTCATTATTCCTTAGTTTTTTCACTTGCCGATCTAGGATTTCAACCGGTACCTCTTCATAACTCAAATCCTCTTTAATGTTTACATCATACAAAGGAACTATGGAACTTAAGTCATCTATAAATTTCCTCAACATGGACACATGGAAGACCAGATGAATCAAATGCAATTCGTTGGGTAGATCCAACTCATATGCCATTTTTCCCACTTTACTGACCAACCTATAAGGTCCCACATAACTAGGGCTCAACTTTCCTTTCTTACCGAACCAGATCACACCTTTAGAGGAGACACCTTCAAGTAGACCTAATCACCTACTTGGAACTCAAGCTCCCTTCTTCTCACATCAGAGTAGGACTTTTATCAACTTTGGGTTGTTTGCAATTTTCCCTTATGCTTTTAATTTTCTTCATAGCATTTATCACAAAGTCTGGTCCTATTAATACCACCTCACTGACTTCGAACCACCTGATGGGCATCTATATTGTCTACCATATAACGCCTCAAATTTGTTCATCCCAATACTTGTATGAACACTATTGTTGTAGGTAAACTTAATAAGTTTCAAATGTTCAACTCGACTCCCCTTAAACTCCAACACACAAGATCTCAACCTATCATCCAGCATTTGAATAGTCCTTTCAGTTGGCCTATTGGTTTGGTATGAAAAGCACTACTTTACATCACCGTAGTACCAAGACCCCTTTGAAAAGACTTCCAAAAGTGAAAAGTGAATTAAACTGCACAATCCGATAGTATGGACAATAGAATCCCATGCAACTTTACCAACTCTGGAATATACAAGCGTGCACAGTCCTCAGCACTAAATGTAGTCTTGAATGGTAAGAAATGAGTTGACTTTGTCATGCGGTCAACTACCACCCTTATGAAGTCAAAATGCTTTTTTGTTTTTTGCAACCCAACTACGAAGCCTATGTTGATCTCTTCCTATATCCAAGTAGGAATATCAATGTTAAACCCCGAAATTTCCTAAGATAAATTATTAATTGGGATTAATTGTTAGGATTGAAGTATGTCTTAAATTT
>JAOTQR010143632.1:1776-20189 GCA_025774065.1 Solanum ossicruentum
GTGGTTCACCAACCTCCTCATGCACCCTTGTACGAAGAGCCATACTATGAGGAGGACACATGTTTTGTAAATGATTAGAGGGGGGGTTTTCGAACCAACACCCAAGGGTCCAATTAGGACTATTGGTGCCAAGGTCAAGGAAACCAAGGTTGAAACCATGGTAGAGATAGAGCTTTCAGAGACAACCAGGGTGATTACTATGATAGGAACTGGGTCCAGATGCAGATTGGGGTCATAGAGAAGGCTTCAGAAATGGTCCTTATATACAACCACACAACCGTGATGCACGTACTAGTAGTTTTAGAATTGAGGAGATGTTTGACTGCTTATTGAAGAAGGCTGAGGCACAAGATGAAACTCTAAGGAGCATGAAATTAGATATTTCAAGCATAAATCAGAAAATAAAGTCTCATTCAGTGGCTATTAAATAGCTTGAGCAATAGTTTGGCCAAATGTCAACTTAGTTGAATCAGCGTCAGAAGGGTATATTGCCTAGCAACACAGTGAAAAATCCTAAGAATAAGGGGCAATGTATGGCAGTTACTACTAGGGTGGCAAGAGCACTATTGATCCTCTTATGCCGATTGATAAGAAAGATGCTCGTGAGGAGATGGTGGCAACAAAGGATGTAGATAAAGGAGATGATCATGGAAAGGATAGGGTGAGTGAAGTAGCTAAAGTACCACAGAAGTTTAAGCCATCCCTAGGCCTCCTCCTCATTTCCCCCAAAGAATCAAAAAAAGGGTCAGGAAGGCAAGTTCAAGCACTTTTTCTCCATGCTTAAGTAGCTATCTATCAACAACCCTTTCATTGAGGCTTTGGAGAAAATGCCGAGCTATGCCAAGTATATAAAGGACTTAGTTATTAAAATATGCACCATGAATCAGGAGCTTTCTCAAGAGCTTCAACATTGCAGTGTTAACACAATGAAGTCCTTATCTTAGAAGCGTGAAGATCCAGGTGCTTTTACTATAACTTGCACTATAGGTGACGTAGAGTTTGTAAGGGCATTATGTGAGTTAGGTGCCAGTATCAGTTTGATGCCCTTTGCAGTCTACAAGAAGCTTGGATTGGGAGCCCCTACTCCAATAACATACAGTTGTTAATGGCGAATAGAACAATGAAGAAGCCATTAAGGATACTCTACGATGTTTTGGTTAAAGTGGAGAAATTCATATTTCCTGTAGACTTTGTGATCCTTGATTGTGAGGTTGATTTTGAAGTTCTTATTATTTTGGGAAGGCCTTTCCTAGCTACAGGTCACACCATGGTGGATATGGAGAAAGGCCAACTCAAGTTCAGATTTTGGAAGAATGAGGTCATGTTCAATGTGTGTCAGTAAGCAAGGAAAGACAATGATGTGAGAGTGGTTTCTGTTATCGAGACTGTTGAGATGCTACGCCAGAAGTACCAGTTCAAGTAAGATTGGGTGTTGACACTTTGGAGGCAGTATTGATGAACTTTGACAGTGATGGTATCCCAGACTATGAGGAGACAATAAATGCTCTAAGGGTGTCTTATGGTCCTAGGCACCAAACTAAGCTAAAGCTAGATTTGCAGAATCGGGAGTCACCGCCCACAAAGCCTTCCATAGAAGACCCACCTGTGTTAGAATTAAAGGCCCTTCAAACACATCTGAAATATGCATTATTGGGAGCTGACAACACCTTACCGGTCATAATAGCTACAGATCTGAATGATGAGCAAGAAAATTCCCTTGAAATGGTGCTCAAACAATTTAACAAGGTCACCGGATGAACTATTACAGATATTATTAGCATCTCTCCTTCGATATGTACATATTAAATTTAATTAGTCAAGGACTATAAACCAAGCATTAAGCATCAAAGGCGCCTAAATCCTCCTATGCAAGAGGTTGTATGTAAAGAGATCATTAAATGGCTAGATGCAGGAGTAATCTACCCGATCATCGATAGTGAATGGGTGAGCTCGGTGCCGTGTGTCCCGAAGAAATGGTGTATCATAGTGGTACCTAATGCCAACAATGAATTGATACCAATAAGGCTAGTCACATGATGGAGGGTGTGTATGGATTAAAGAAACCTCAATGCCTCGACAGAGAAGGATCACTTTCCTATGTTATTCATCGATCAGATGCTGGATAGACTAGTGAAAGAAGGGTGGTACTGCTTTCTCGATGGGTATTCAGGCTATAATAAGATCATCATCGTTCCAGAGGATCAGGAGAATACCATATTATCATGCACCTATGGCACTTTCGAATTCAAAAGGATGCCATTCGGGTTGTGTAATGCCTCTGCGACATTTCAGAGATGCATGATGTCCATTTTCTCAGACATGTTAGAGAACACTATGGAAATCTTTATGGATGACTTTTGTATGGTTGGGAACTCATTTGAGGATTGCTCGAAGCACCTACATGATGTGTTGTAAAGATGCGTAGAAAGTCATCTGGTACTAAATTGGCAAAAGTGTCACTTCATAGTGAAAGAGGATATTGTGTTGGGGCACAAGATATCTGGTAAAGGCATTGAGGTTGACAAAGCTAAAGTGGAGATGATTGAGAAGCTCCCACCACCCATCTTAGCAAAGGGTGTGTGGAGTTTCTTGGGACATGCAGGATTCTATCGGAGGTTTATAAAAGACTTCTCTAAAATTTCACACCAGTTGTGCAAATTATTGGTGAAAGATACTTAGTGTTTGATGATACATGCATGAAAGCCTTTGAAGAGTTAAAGAAGAGGTTGATCTCAGTACTAATTATTGTGGGTCCAGACTGGTCCAAGCCCTTTGAGATCATGTGTGATGCAAGTGGGGTTTCTCTAGGTGTGGTATTGGGACAACACAAGAAGAAGGTATTACATCCGATATATTATGCCAGCAAAGCCGTAAATACGACCCTGAAGAATTATGCTGCCACAGAACAGGAGTTACTCGCATTCGTCTTTGCATTCGAAAAGTTCAGGTCATATTTGTTGGGTGCCAAAATAGTGCTGCATATAGACCACTCAGCACTTAAATATTTGATGGATAAAAAGGATGCGAAGCCAAGGTTGATGAGATGGGTGCTTCTCTTGCAAGAGTTCAACTTTGATGTCATTAACATAAAAGAGACAGAGAATCAGGTTGCAGATCAATTATCCAGATTGGAAAATGGGGCAATGATGAAATTTGATGATGGATTGGAGATAAATGATTTCTTCTCTGATGAGAGAGTGGCGGCTGCATTACATGATTTATGTACTGTCAAAATACAACACATTTGGTGCCAGAAACAAGTGATTTTGTGAGTTCCTGAAGCGACTTTTTATGGTTTTGATGTGTTCTTGTGTTAATCTTGTAGAAAAGTTAGGTTGGCAAGATTTTAAAGAAAAGTTACAGATTTTGCTGAAGCATAGGCCTTACGAGTCCACCTGCGAGTCGTAGCTCAAGCTATGAGTCGTAGGGTGGTGTCGTAGGAAGAATTAGAGACCAAAATTCAAAAATCTGCATAGTTTAGGTCACACTATAAGAGGCCATCATACGAGTCATAAGCCTCACTACGACTCGTATAGGTGGACTCGTAGAAAGAATTAGAGAGCCAAGATGTTGGACCAAAAACTGAAGGCCAAGACTATAAGAGGAACATACGAGTCATTGCTCAAGCAACGACTCGTACCTATAGGTCATACCAGTTTAGTCCAAGATGCCAAGAATCTGATACGAGATCCCAACTATGACTCGTAGGTCATTCTACGAGTCGTAACTACGAGACCTATCAACTTCTAGCTGTCTTTTTTTGTGTAAATTCTAGGGCTATTTTGTAAATACTATATACAGTTTAAGTTAGGTTTTTGGAGAGGAGCTCAACCAGTAGACATTCTACAATCATATTTTGAATCTTTTCTTAGTTCTTTAGAGTAGTCTATTGTTCTCTCTTGGAAAACCCATTTTGGGGATTGCAAATTTTACCTTGTACTCATTGTTGATCAATCAAGCTTGTGGGTTTGCAACTTGTTGTGCCTATTTTCTTGATTGTTATTAGTAAAACTCTCAACTATATATATTATGGGCATTTTTGTGTGTTTTGCCTTAGCTATGAGTAGCTAAGCACCCACAACTTGGGGTTGTAGGAACCGTGGGTAGTTGACTTGAAATAACCTAGGTTTATTGCATTTCTATGATTAGGGTTTTATATGTATTGTCTGTTTCCCTTCATTATTATTATTGTTTGGTAGTGGCCAACACCAAACCCCACCTACTATCACGATCTCGACCAAGGTAGTGATGAATAAGAAAAGGAAAATAGGTGACAGAATTCGATTGATGTGTTCCCATCTAATCAACCAAGCCTGACCAAGGGAAGGTTGACTGGGACAATTGGTAATGGTTAGTTGGCACGGCATGGTTGCCGACCAAGCTCCATGGTGAAATTCAACCTTCACCTTCACAAGAGGGCTGGAAGAACCTAAGTTACCATTCTGCATGCAAATCACCAATTGTGGTTATGTTATTTAGGGTAATTGAGTCGACGAACCATGGGGAACACAATTCCCAAGTTGTCCCCAAAATTGAGTGTTTCCTCACATTATAGTTAGTATTTGTTTTATTTTGTTTTTGAATCACAAATCCCTCTCCCCCTCTATTTAGAGATTTTAGTTATTGATGCTTGAAATGATTAGTAGTAAAGTCTTGTAGTCAAGCCCTATATTTCCTGTGGATTCGACCCTAACCTTAGATTAGGTTAATTGCTAACGACGACCGCTTTCTTATTGGAGCGTGAACATTAGATGTTGTCATCATAAAATTATGGTGCAATTGCTGGGGAATACAGCTAGGTTTTGATTTGATTTCACTAGTAGTTAGTTCTAGTATTGATTTCTAGAGTCTTATGTACTTTACTTTTGTTTTTGTCTTTGTTGTTTGATTTTAGTTGCAGGGTGTACTAGGTTGTATGGCCAACATAAGGAGCCAAGGTAATCCCTTAGCCAAATTTGGAGATGCATCGATTACCTAGAAGAATGGCTCAAGTGAATGAGGATATCGAGGTTGAGGAGGATATGAATACGAATGCGAATATGGGAAGAGAGGAGAATCCACAGCAAAGGGGTAACAGGCCATACCTTAGGGACTTCAATGAAAATTCTTATGGATGGAATCAATATCGATTGAACCCTATGGCTATGGATGTTACTGGTGCCATACTACTGCCTTCTTTATTGGCAGATACTAAATTCACGGTATAGAGTGGATTGCTCCAAATTCTCTAAAACCACAGATTATTCATGGGGCTTCCTTCGGAGGATCCCCACTGTCATTTTCAAAATGTAGTGTTTGTTTGCAAGAGTGTCATGGGGACAGAAAACCTTTCTCTTGATGCTGTGGTTTAAGAGTGTTTCCACTATCATTGACTGGCAATGCAACTGTATGGTTGTCCGAGCTTTCTTCTGGTACTACCACAAGTTGGGCTTAGCTTTATAGAGTATTCGGTGAAAGATATTTCCCAAGATCTAACAAGTTGAAGCTCAAAGATCAAATCAACAACTTTGAGCAATTGTTGGGTGATTCTACTAGCATAATATAGGAGAGGTTTACCAAATGCTTGAGGATGGTCCCTGATCACAAGATTGTTGACGATGCCTTGGTTGAGATTTTCTATCGAGCACTTGACGAGAATAGTCAAGCATGCGCGACACAATTATGGGAGGCATATTTCTAGACCAACCTTTTGCATTGATAGCCGCAAGGATGGAGCAAATGGTCAAAACGAATAGAGCATAGGGTCAACGAGAGCGAGGTCTGATGAGACATTCTTGTGCGGTTAACACTAATAATGAGCAAGCAAAAGTGAACGAAGAGATCATGGAAGAACTTGCTCAATTTCATACATGTATGGACTTGGTTTTAAAGCAAAATCAGGCAAGTGCCAAGGAAGTCACCCACCAATCTTCAAAGGATCCTATTTATGATGATCCACTCTTTGATAAGGATGCATGTTTTGTAAGCAACCAAGCGGCAGGTTTCCGAAACAACCCCCAAGGGTCTAATTTGGACTATTGGAGGCAAGATTTCCTGGAATCAAGGTCGGAACTTCAATCGTGATGGGATGTTTAGTGACAATCGGGGTGAATACTATGAGAGAGAGAGTGCCAGACACAGAGTGGGGAAGAAGAGAGGGCTATAGGAATGGTCTTTATGTGCCATCTCACAATCGTGATGCCGGATCAAGCAACTCCAGGATTGAAAATATGTTAAAAAAGTTGTTGAAGTGAGCCGACCACCATGATGAGACTTTAAAGGGAATGAAAATGGATATTTCAAGTATTAACCAGAAAATAGAGTCTCACTCGGTGGCTATTAAGCAAATAGAGCGACAATTTAGGCAAGTTTCTTCAGACTTGAACCAACGCCAAAAGGGCACCCTACCAAGCAATATGGTTCAAAATCCAAAGAACGAAGGGCATTGCATGGCATTGATGACTAGAAGTGGCAAGAGCACCATAGATCCTCTTATGCCAGGACTTATGGATGAAGTTGAGGAGAAGGGTCTTGGTGGTGAAGTTGTGGTTCAGGGAGAACATCCGAAGGTTGTTCGGATGTGATGAGAGAGCCAAGGGTGCAAGAGAAATTGAAATCAATTCCCAAACCTCCTCCTCCTTTCCCTCAAAGTCTTAAGAAAAAGGAAGAGGAGGGTAAATTCAAATTCTTCCTCTCGATGTTGAAGCAACTCTCCATCAACATTCCCCTTCTAGAGGCCTTCGAGAAAATGCCTGGGTATGCCAAGTACATGAAGGATCTGTTCACCAAGAAATGCACTTTGAGCCAAAAGTTCTCGCAAGAACTCCAATAATGTAGTGCGATTATGACCAAATGTCTTGCTCAAAAGCGAGAGGACCCCGGTGCATTCACCATCCCTTGTACCATTGGTGATGTTGAGTTTGCAAGAGCATTGTGGGACTTAGGAGTGAACATCAATCTAATGACTCTTGTTGTATTCAAAAAGCTTGGCCTTGGTACTCCTACCCTGACAAGGATGAGGTTGCTTATGGCAGATCGAACCATTAAAAAATCGGAGGGGATCCTCTTGGATGTGCTTGTAAAAGTTGATAAATTTATCTTTTCGATCGATTTCATCATCCTTGACTGCGAAGTCAATTTTGAGGTGCCCATCATCTTAGGGAGACCATTTCTTACCATGAGGAGAGCCTTAATGGTTATGGATTCAGGTTAACTGCAATTTAGGGTTAATGATGCAAAGGTTTTATTCGATATTCGCTAGTCCATGAAACACCCAGATGAGTGCAAGAGTGAGATGTGGACCCTCGATAATAGTTGAAGAAGGAAGAGGACAAAGTTGAGCTACGACATTAAACAAGGCCTTGGGAGGCAACCCAAGTATTTTTTATTACTGTTGGCTTGTTTTAAGTATTTTTGGTTGTTGAGATTCTTAGGTAGAAGTTGTGAGTTTGTTTTTATGTTAAAAGACATCGGTGCAGTTGTAATATTTTGGGAATTGTTGTGTTGTGAGATTTGGTTTACAAATGAAAATGGAAGAACTGAAGATCTAAAAACTGGCACTTGAAGCAGCCTCTAAGATCAGGCCTACAAGTCGTAGTCCTCACTATGACTCGTAGCCATGCATCGTAGGAGAGAATCAGTGAGTATCAAAAGTTGGCACATACACTATGAGCCAACCTTACGATTTGTATAGTCTGCTATGAGTCATAAGAGGGGCTCGTAGTGCCCAGGTAAAATTCCTAAATTTTTATAAGTGATGGCTCTATTATGAGACCGGGACCTACAAGTCATAGGACAGCCTAAGACTCATAGTTGGGGTCTCGTAGACTCGATTTGCAGTTTTAACAAGACTGACCCGATTTCATTTAAAAGGGGGGTCGAAGTAAAATTTGACCTCCAAATTCATTTTATGAACCCTAAGAGGCGACGAAAAACCCCTTCCCATCATCCACATCCCTTTTTCTATCAAAATCCCTACTACCTACGTCATTTTCCGATGAAGATCTCGGCACAATTACTTTTTCTAGGGTTTTCGGTGCAATTTTGAATTTCTTTCGCTTTGGTTTACTTGTCCAATCGATCAGTAAGCTCCAGAGTTAAATTTTGCAATATTTTGTGGTGAGTTTGTTCCTTATATGAATGTGTGCTTGGTTTGATCATGTTAACTCATACCATATAGTGATTATTGAACTAGATCTGTAACCTAGGGCTTTTAGGTTTTGAAGAGTTGTGTTGTGAATCGAATCATGTCGAAATTCTTGAATGGGTGATTGTGAATGTGAAAATTATAATTCATGGGATTTATTGTATTATTGTTTCCCACTCATGATCTAAATTATTGTCGGAATCAGAATTTAGAGGTGTAGGTATAATGCTTATGCTTTAACTAGTGGGATTTGTTTGAATTGATTTATTTGGAATTTTTAATAGTTGTTAAATGTGAGTTGGGAAGTATATTGTTGTCGGTGTGCTTTACGTAGTGTGGAACTATTTTTTAACTCTTTGGGATGATGATCGTCTTGAATTTCTGATGTTAGTATGGAATCGATCATGTGCCAAGTATTTGATAGTGTTATTATGTACCAAATTGGTTTGAACTATATGGTTGATTGTTGCTTTGCGAAGGAAAATGTTAGGCACTACAGATGCCTTCTGCAGTCAGTTACGAGGCACACATATGACTCGTAAGTTCCCATATGAGTCGTAGTGGCCCCTCGTAAGCAAGCATCAGTCATTTGTGGTTCCTTCATGTTTCTCATAAGAGATGCACATACGACTCGTAGTTCCTGCTAGACTCATAGTGAGGGTCTCTTAAGCTTTTCTAAGTTTTAGAAAATGTTTCTGGAATTTAGTACGAGACTAAGATTATGACTCGTAGGGTACGAGTCATAATTGTGTCTCGTATCTGAGATCAAAAAGCATTTTTAAAGGCATACTGGTTCTACGAGGCTAGTATACGACTCGTAGCTTACCCTATGAGTCGTAGTTGCACTCGTATCTACAAACCTGCAGTTGCATCAATGAATATCTATTTTTGATTTATTTTTGCCTCTTGTTCTTTGTTACATGTTTTAGTGGATCAAACATCTTAAACTTATATGTTGCTATTTGGTTGGGTTGTAGATAAAATGCCACCTAAAGACAAGTGGGCAATTCAAACTCTCCAATAGAGGTTGATGGATGAATCCTCCGAGACTGAGCAATCCGAGGGCTCTGTGGAAGTCCACGAAGTCAGGGTAGACCCTGAGGCTAATAGACCCTAGACCCGGGCGCTTGCAGCACAAACGCCTATGGAAGTTAGCAAATCCTCCAGTCTGAAAGAGGAGGAAAATAGGGTAACGAGGATGGGTCAAATAGCAGGCTACCTCTAATGAGCTCCTCACACTCAGGTTCAGAGTCAGAGTCAGAAAGCACTTCTTAGCAGGAGGAAGCCCAATCTCAGCCCCCGACTAATCCCAAATGGTGTGTTCCGGATACAAAAGAAGTATACGACCAGGGGTTGTAGTCTAAGGGGCAAGGCAAACCTGTCCGCCAGTTTCATGAGGAGTCCAGATTAAATGCCTCTAGATTAGATAGAGTGCCTGGATTGGATGTTGGGTTGGATGAGCACAGACTACGGTGGACCACACAGCAGTTGGCAAATATGCCCCTTATGTAGTCCGTGAGTTCTATGTGGTGTGTTTTCCTACACTCCGATGAGAGCTGCCGAAGAACAAGAAACCGAGTTAGCAACCGAGGCTATGGGTGGTGACAGTCCAGGGGAGGAAAGTTTATATCTCAGAGGAGACGATATGGTAAGTACACAGTTTGTGCCCGCTCAAAGAGTGTCGTAGTCTACTGTAGAGTACGATAGTCATATTGATAAAATGAGGAGAGTGGTGACAAGAAAAGTCATTGGGGCCAGGACGGAGCTATTACGGTGGATAGCCAGCCAAATCTGTGAGCCTGGGGTCGAGTCGACGTGGGTCACAAACCATGCAGATCCTATAATTAAAGCCCACCTCTCCTCGGCCAAGTTTTGGTGGTCCATTATGGCCAACCTTCATGGATAATGTGATCACCCTTGAGAGAGTCATATTGTTGGCCAGCATTCTAGTTGGCTATGCTATAGATTGGGCCCGGATCATTTCAGAGCAGATTCACGAGTCTTACAGCTTCGGATGAACACCTCACTACCATTTCCAGCTCTGATCCATTAACTATGCAGTGCAGTAGGTGTTCCTATCGACCCTCAGCTGGACCCTCATGTAGAGGCCACACGCACTATAGATCCCAGCCTGATAAAGGCTGATAAGAATCCGGTAGCCTTACCACAAGCAGCTATTCCAGCTATTCCAGAGACATTCCGGGTACAACCTTAGATTCCAGGTTCACCTCTAGTTACTACCGGCATTACTCCGGCTACTGTAGAGCCTACACAAGTGGTTGAGATTTAGTCAACACCATCCTCCAACACTCCAGAACCAGCAACATCTACTTTACAAGTTGACCCTCTTATCTCTGCAGTTGCATTTCAGGCTTTATTACGCAGGGTGGCTGGCAGAGGGTAGGCTACATGAGTTGTCAGCACGAGTCCTACCATTGATTGATCAGACTGTTCGAGACTCCGAGAGAGGACAAGGGCATTTGCCTGAGATTTAGTTGATGAGAGAGTCCAAGCGGTGGATGCCTCGGTCGATGCGTTTGAGACTAGAGTCCACAAGAGGCTTGAGGGAGCTAGGCTTACCGATGTGAGTGCAGTTACTAGGGAGTTGGCCAAGTTCAAGGCCGACTTATTACAGATGTTGGCAGCTCCTATTCCAGCCCCACAGGTAGCACCGATAGGTTATGAGGCATTTGATTGACTCATCGATCGTCCGGACACCCGTGGGAAGAGGTGCCTTGAGCATAATGACCCAAAGCCGACCCCGAAGAAGCTGACACAGGAGGAGGAGCCCATACCTGAGGAGGTGGTGCAGGAGTCACTGTTGTTGGCAGCCATTCAGAGAGATAGATCGGAGCACACACCACATGGAGAGGGTACCTCAGGAGTAGCTACAACCCAGGTAGTCGAGGAGGAGATACAACCCCAGGACCCTGTAGATCAGCCTGAGGCTGTTGCTTGAGCACCATGATGCTTGACTTCTTTTGACCCAGTTCTCATTTTGTCATGTTGGATACTTTGTTCTCTTTTCAGACAATCTTTTTATTATGTTGGTTTTTTGTTGTGTTTAAATATCCTTTATGTTTGATGCTATTTCTACTTATACTTTGGATGTTAATTTTTGGTTTTTAATGGATGTATGTCTATATTTCTATATTATCATGTTTTGTTTTCGTTCTTGTCTTTACTTTGAGGACAAAGTACCCTATTTTGGTGGGGTGTGGGAACTTATGGATTAAGGTGAAGTCTGAGTAGCCTCAACTTCATAACTTTCCCTATTTTTGATCCCAAGGTTTTCTTACTGTGCTTCTTTTTCCTTGTGGATATTTACTTTCTGTTGAACCGGCATGTTTAGATAGTATAGATAATGGGTAAATTCATAGTAGTGTTATCTATTGGGATGTACATAATTTTTAGATTTGTTTTTAATGATTTGATGAAAACTTGGGTACCCTCAAAATTTTTGAGATTGTGATTATTGATGCATTCATTCATTTTTGAGTATATGGCAATGTTTGTTCTGATATTGTGAAGGTAAGCTGAGACTGAAAACATAACCTGTGAGTGTATACTTAATTGTGGATGCAATTGCCATGTGTGTTGTGAGCTTATTTTGCTGCATTCATCATCCTGTATGGACCCAGAACTTGCCTTGTTACTCTAAAATTGGTTTGGTGATCTGGTGGATATGAAAAGGATCTTAGGCGTTTGTTATTTGAGTGGAACCACTTTTGGCCTAAATGACCCACCAAGTGAGCGATTGAATCCCTTGGTCCAAACTTTTGAGCTCCTCATGTATTCATTCTTCCTTTACCTTACTAGCTTAACCTTGTTTGATGAAATACCTTGATATTGCCCCTAACCTATCCTTGAACATGTGTTCTTGATTGAAGCCAAAGGCCTAAGTTGAGGGTAGCTACAGTTGTTGGTCCAGATTTGAGACATTAATATTGTGTACTTCACCTGAGGCTAAAAGCCTAAGTTGAGGGTGGCTCTTATGGTGGTAAAGCAATAATAATAAGGTGGTTAGTTGGGAAATTAATAAAGAAATGAAAAGGCATGAATTGAGTGAAGAAAAAGAAAAGAAAAGTGCCTTGATTTGAGAAAAAAATAGCAAAAATGAGCCTGAAATCGAGGTACAGCTGAAAAAGCGAAAGAAAGCACTCGAGAAAAGTTCAAAACAGGAGAGTAAGAGTGGATTGATGAAAAAGGGATGGATCATGAAAGAAAAAAGTGTTGGTAAACATGATTCAAGGATAGATTTTAGTCACTACTTGCCTAAAATACCATACCAAAGCACCATAAACCTATGTTACAAGCCTAAAAATTTTAAAGTGATCTAACTCCACTTTATCACCAAGCCAGAGTATGAGTATAGAGGCAAGCCTAC
The DNA here is from genome assembly GCA_025774065.1 of Solanum ossicruentum. Lineage (NCBI taxonomy): Eukaryota > Viridiplantae > Streptophyta > Magnoliopsida > Solanales > Solanaceae > Solanum > Solanum ossicruentum. The sequence goes on from JAOTQR010143632.1 coordinate 14,289, forward strand.
GGTGTTAGTCACTATGCACTGAGTTTCAATTGTGAGAGTGAGAATACTTCCTCGGTCGGTGAATTCTAAATGCTTTTGAGTGAGTATGAGGGACTTCTTTCTAGTGAGGGCATTTGCACTACTTGAGCAGCATATGACTATACCAGTGAGTGTGGACGGTTGATGCTCCTTGGCTTGTCATAGTTGGATTACCAGGTATCTCATTATGTTCTTGTTTACTTATTAACTTTGCAATCTTGTTTTGAAAATAGTAGTTGGGTACCTGAATCAAAGGAGTTGTTGTATATGCCATTAGTATAGTTGCTATGTATTGCTCTTTGTCTGCGTAGATTGAGTCGTTGCTTGAGGACAAGCAATAATTCTAACTTGAGGGTATTGATGTGCTATCAAAATACAACACATTTGGTGCATGAAACAAGGGATTTTGTGAGTTCTTAAAGCGACTTTTTATGGTTTGATGTGTTTTTGTGTTAATCTTGCAGAAAAGTTAGGTTAGCATGATTTTGAAGAAAAATTGTTGATTTTACTAAAACATAGGCCTTACGAGTCCACCTATGAGTCTAGCTCAAGCTACGAGTCGTAGGATGGTGTCGTAGCAAGAATCAGAGACCAAAATTCAAAAATCTACAAAGAGAATGTTAGCTCTACGAGGACATCATACGAGTCATAAGCCTCACTAGGACTCGTATAGGTAAACTCGTAGCAAGAATCAGAGAGCCAAGATGTTGGACCAAAAACTAAAGGCCAAGCTACGAGAGAAACATACAAGTTATAGCTCAAGCTATAAGTCGTAGGGTGGTGTCATAGCAAGAATCAGAGACCAAAATTCAGAAATTTGCTAAGTGAATGTTACCTCTACGAGGCCATCATACGAGTCGTAAGCCTCACTACAACTCGTATAGGGCAAGAATTAGAGAGCCAAGATGGACTAAAAATTGAAGGCCAAGACTATGAGAGGAATATACAAGTCGTAGCTCAAGTAATGACTCGTACCTATGGGTCGTACCAGTTTAGTCCAAGATGCCAAGAATCTGATACGAGACCCTGACTACAACTCTTAGATCATCCTACGAGTTGTAACTATGAGACTTATCAGCTGCTAGAACCTAAGTTACCATCCTACATGCAAATCACTAATAGTAGTTATGTTATTTAGGGTAATCGAGTCGACGAAACATGGGGAACACAATTCCCAAGTTGTCCCCAAATTGAGTAATTCCTCACGTTATAGTTAGTGTTTGTTTTATTTTATTTTTGAATCAAAATCCTCCCCCTCATTTAGAGATTTTAGTTATTGATGCTTGAAATGATTAGTAGTGAAGTCTTGTAGTCAAGCCCTATATTCCCTATTGATTCGACCCTAACATTCGGTTAGGTTAATTGCTGACAACAATCGTTTTCTTATTGAAGCGTGAACATCAGATGTTGTCATAAATGATTTGATACCTTTGTTTGCAGATTATGCAAACTACTTGGTTTATTGTTCCACCCGACTTAAACACACATCAGTGTCAGAAATTTATGTCTGATGTGCAAAAGTTCTTTTGGGATGACCCATGCTTGTTCTATGTATGTACTAATAGGATTATTCGTCGATGTGTTCCTGAGGTTGAGATGATGTCTATACTTGAGGCATGCCACTTGTCATTGGTGGGTGGACATCATAGTAGGATTCAAAAAGCTCACAAGATCTTACAAAGTGGGTACTATTAGCCTACCATCCACTAAGACGCCCACAACTATTCCAAAGCTTGTGACAGGTGCCAAAGAGAAGGTGGGGTTTCTTGCAAGCATGAGCTCCCTCTAAACCTCATTATGGTGATCGAGTTGTTTGATGTATGGGGGATACATTTCATGGGACCATTTGTTAGCTCGCATGGAAATAAATACATCTCAGTTGCTGTAGATTATGTATTAAAGTGGGTGGAGGCCGTGGATCTACCTAACAATGAGTGTAAAAGTGTCAACATCATTTTTGATAAAGAACATTTTATCAAGTTTTGGCACCCCTCGGGCAATCATTAGTGATAGAGGTTCTCACTTCTACAATAGGCTTTTTAAAGATATTCTGCAAAAGAATGGAGTCAAACACAGAATGGTGACGCCTTATCACCTCAGATGAGTGGGCAGGTAGAGGCGTCTAATAGGGAAATCAAACAGCTTTTTATCAAAAACTATGAATGCAAACCGGACAGATTGGCCACAGAAGCTGGATGATGCATTATGGGCATACCTGACAACATTCAAGACCCCTATTGGCATGTCTCCCTACCAACTTATCTTTAGGAAAGCATGTCATTTGCTAGTGGAGATTGAGCACAAAGCAATGTGGGCATTGAAGAAGTTCTATCTGGATTGGAATGATGCAACAAACTTTAGGTTGAGCCAACTTAATGAGCTTGATGAACTTCGATTGAAAGCATATGAGAGCTCAGCCTTGTATAAACAAAGAATGAAAGTACATCATGACCCTCACATAGAGAACCGTAAATTTGAACTAGGGGACCTGGTGCTGCTCTACAATTCTAAACTAAAGTTGTTACCTGGAAAGCTCAAATCCAGATGGTTGGGACCCATTCGAGTAGCACATGCTTTTTTATCATAGGGCTATTAAACTGGAGAGACGAAATGGAGGAACTTTCAAAGTAAATGGCCAAAGAGTTAAGCCATACTTGGAAATGTGGAAGAGTTAAAAACGGTGGAGGAAGGGGATCTTGAGAAAGCTGAGTACTCAAGCTATCTATATAGTGTCGCGACAATAAATCAGGCACTGCTTAGGAGGCAACCCAAGGTGGACCCTGGCGCTTAGACACCTAGGTATGTTTTGACCCCTTTATGTGTTTATTTTGCTTGATTTACTATACTAGGGACAATGCACATCTTTTTTGATGGGGTATGGGTAGTTATGGGCCTCAGTGAAGGCTGAGTAGCTTATGGTCCATAACTATCCCAATTTTTAATCCCGAGGTTTTCTTGCCTATGTTCTTGTTCCCTATGGATATTTAATTTCTATTGAACCAGTACCTTTAGGATGTTTAGATAATATTTTTATCATATAGTACTAATCCTTATGGCATATAACATGTTTTTGTGTTTTGTTTTGAAAAATGGTACCCACCAAAAATTTTGATTAGTAGCTAGATAGTAACCATAAATGTTTAGGTATTTGACAATATCTGTTCTAACAAGTGAGGGTAAATTGTGATAGAAAGCATGATCTGTGAGTCTTTTGTTGATAATGTATGTTGTGCCATGAGAGTGTGAGCTTACTTTGCTAAATTCATGTATTTTGTGATAATTTAGAATTTGCTTTGTTACTCTAAGCTAGATTGTAGATTAAATGGATTAGGAAAGGATCTTAGGCCTTAGTTCTGAAATAATCCACTTTAGCTTAAAAATAACAAACCAAATGATGATATACCCTTGTTCCAAACATTTGAGCCTTACATGTACCAATTCTCTCTAAAAAACTAATTAACCTAGCCTTATCTAGTGAAAAAACCCGAATTTGGGTATGTCCTTGAGCAATGTGAACCTTGACTGAGGCATAAAGCCTACGTTGAGGGTGGCCACCAAAAGTGGCCATGGTTTAGAGGATATATATTGTGCACCTCAACACAAGCTAAAAACCTAAGTTGAGGGTGGCTGGTGTAAGGGTAAAAGAACAAAAATAAGGGGGAGAGTTAGGAATGAAGGGAAAAAGAAAATCATGTATCGGGTGCAAGAAAAATAAAAGATTCCTTAGATTGAGCTAAAAAGCAAAAAGAAGCACAAAAGCAAGGCAAAAAGCTGAAAAATGAGAAGAAAGCACCTGAAAAGGCTTAAATAAGGAAAAAGGGTTTAAAGTAAAAATGACAGAGTTGGTGGGGCAAGAGAGTAGAAAAACGTGGTTTCAAGGAGGGTCATTAGTCACTATTTTCCTAAAATATCATACCAAAGCCCCTAAGCCTACATTACAAGACTAGAAAGTTCTAACGTGATCCTAGTCCAGTTAGTTAAAGGTCTGAGTCTTGAGTATAGGGCAAGCCTATGGTATTAGTCATTATGCATGAATATCTTTTCCTGAGTGAGTGCTTTTGCACAGTCTCGAGGTTAAAACATGAAATCATCATTGAGTGTCAAATATGGGATTTCTTCCTGTGAGGGCACTTGCATTGCATTGTTAACATTTGACTTGTTCAGTGATTGTAGACTGTTGATAACCACTTGCTTATCATAGTTGTTTGTCACATGCACCAGTTTTCGTTGGTTTGCTAAATAGCTATTTGATCCTATTTTGAAAAACTGGTGTGGGTTCTAAGTTTGAGAAGTATATGATGTATGTCATTGAGTAGAGTTCTCTGTGTGTTGCTTTATTTTTTATATAGATTGAGTCGTCTCTTGAGGACCAGCAACAATTTTAAGTTGAGGGTGTTGATGTGCTTTCAAAATACAACACATTTGATGCTTAAAACTTAGAATTTTGTGTGTTCTCAATGAGATATTTATAGGTTTCTATGTTTAGATTTGCAGGAATACAGGTTGACCATGATTTGAGGTAAAATTGCAGAAGATTGGTGGCTTTTGATGATTTACGAGACCCTCTACAGATTGTAGAGCATTCTACGAGTCGTAGATCAGTTTCGTGAAAAATTTTAATGAAGGATGAATTCTGAAGATTAGCTCGATGAGACAAGCATACAAATTGTACAGCATTCTACGAGTCGTATTGATGGGTATCGTGAAGATTTCTAGTGAAGGACAATTTGATGTAGTTGAAGACTACGAACCTGCAACACGAGTCATAAATCACTTGAATTCATAGGTATCGTGAAGATTTCCAGTGAAGGGCAATTTGATGCAGTCGAAGACTATGAACTTGTAGCACGAGTCATAAATCACTTCACGACTCCTAAACTAGTGTCATAGAAGAGAAGTCCAAAATCCCAAGAGGTGATTACGAGACCATGACGACGAGTCATAGAAGACATTACGAGTTGTAGAGACCTTTCATGGAGTCCGTCAACCAGTTTTTCTATTTTGTCTAGGACTTATAGGTTATTTTTCATGTGTTATACTAGAGAGGACGTCATTATTTAGTACTTAGGGTTTGTACTTGGAGAGCTCAATACTTGAGAGAGAAGATTGTGAGAAAACACTTGTGGGTAAATTTGATCTTAAAGCTTGTGATTCTCATTCTTCTTGGATCTGCTTAATTTCAATTCAATTAGGTAAGTGTTTGATTATGTTTTCTCAATTTGTAATTTCTTCATCGATCCATAGCATGAGTAGCTAAATCTATAACTGGGATTTTGGAACCATGAAAAACTAGCAACGTAAATGAAACGACCCCAAAAATGTGCCTCAGAAGTGCCCGGAATCTTAATCTCCACATATCTCAAAATCTGTTTGTGATATCGAAAATCCGACTTCATATTTGTGAATAGGGGATCAAATTGAGTGGGAAATAGGTCTATATTTTATTTTAGAGCAAACAAATTACAATTTCAATTTCCTTAATTTTCCTTATCCAGAATGAGTCCGCGCCCCTAGCGCGACGCGGCAAGGGCACAGACTGGTGTTAATATTTCCTAGTTATTTTTGTTTGGTCCAAGACTTTTGAGTCTTGGGCCTAAGTCCTCCCATGCTTGAAAACACCTATACTTAGCTATATTTCAGTGTCATATCATACTAAACATTCCCCAATACTCTCTCAAACACTTACATAAATATTTCACTCCAAATTCCAAGTCCCAAAACTCATTCTGATCTTAAGGATTTTATTCAAGCTTCAAGTCTCCACTTCCAATCTTCACCAAGAATTCTCCAAAGCTAAGGTATGTGGGTTTCAACCATTGGGTCCTTTCACCCATGGTGCCCAAGCTTCCTTTTTACACAAATTTCATGTTTCTAAGTTGATTT
>JAOTQR010143662.1:0-20186 GCA_025774065.1 Solanum ossicruentum
ATTATCTCGTACTGAGTCCCTTCCGAGGACCTGCATTTCATGCTGCAGGTACAGGTGCTGCAAGATCTCCCCAGTAGAAGTAAAAGATATTCAGCTGTCATTTCTGAACTCCAGGTTGTTTCGGAGTTTTGAGTGTGTTTAGAGTTTATGAGTTTACATTATATAGTTAATTCAGACGGGGCCTGTCTCGAACAGATATAAGTATTTTTCCTTCTTAGAGGCTTTGTAGACTGTGTAAACTAATATGTGATCATGTCTCATACTTTAGACACCGTGGCCCCAATGACCTAGCTATAACCATCTCCTTTTAACTTGTTAAAACCGTATATCTCCTTAGAAGCATGCCAAACATAGATGTCACTTATAATATGTACGCAAAACGCTTAGATTCAAGTTGGTTCTCCCGAGCCTTATCGGCAACGGGTGCCAGTCCGCCCTAATAAGACTTTGGGGTGTGACAAAGCTACTTGTGGACAAGTGAAGCTATGGTTACCTAAAGAGCAATTGTAGCATGAGAAGAGATTTGTGTGGCAAAGGGAGCTGGTGGCCATGTAATGCAAATGCAAGTTAATTACTTGCATTTGCAAAGTAAAATGTTATGGGTTCTAAGTCAAAGTAAAGAGAAATTATGAATTACTTGATGCATACATATTACATAAAGAAGCAAAGTAGTTGGATAGTATGGAAATTCCTAACGAAGCCTCTTGGATGATTAGGAAGATTCTAAACATAAGGGAGTATTTAGAAACAACGGGTGATCGAAGATCACATAGTTCAAAGAATGAATTTCAAATTATTAAATATTATAAAAGCACGAGAAAAATATCAATAATATGACTTGGAGGAACCTAACATGTGATTATGTGGTTGTATCTAAACGTTTGTTCATTTTGTAGCTGAAACAATACGAGAAACTAAAGACTAAAGATAGATAATTTACTGGGGAAAGACAGTGGATAGAAAGAGGCTTGGAATACAAGTGAAAAACCCTACTGCCTCCATCTCGTACCCTGCGCCTTCTTTACTGTTTTACGGTGGCAATGTCATCAGCCTCTATCGGTCAGCCCCCTACTGGGGCTCTGATTACCCTCAACAACCAAAACCTAACTTTGTTGTTATCCTCAAACAACCTTTACCTGCTTCTAAGCCAATCCCTCGAAAACCTATGGAATACCTTGATGGTGAACCTAGGGTTATCTGGGAAGAGGGTGAGATTGAGCAAATGATCATCAACAAGAACCTTCAATTTGCTGTCATTGGCAAGTTTTCCTATAGTTGGCACGACATTCATGACCTAAGGAAAACTATTCTGAATCTGTGTGCCCTCAAAGGAGAGCGCAATATTGGAGTGCTTAACGACAGACACATCCTCATTAGGGCCGAGAGTGCAATATTGGGTTGCTTAGCAACAGGCATATCCTCATTAGGGCCTCAAATATGGAAGATTATGTCAATCTTCTTTCTAATACGGCTTTCTACATCACTCACCAAAACTAGACCAATACCATGAGGACCCTCAAATGAGATCCATCCTTTTCTCCTGAAAAGGAGACTTCTATGGCTATTGCTTGGATCTCTTTTCCTTCTCTCCCTCCTAATTTTTTTGGGTAAAAAGACGGTCTTCTCTTTGGCTTCTGCTGTAGGTAAACCCCTAAGGTTGACCTCGCTACTAAGAACCAAACTAGACCTAGCTGTGCTAGGATCAAGGTGGAGGTGGATCTTCTCAGTAAGTTCCCTAAACGCATTAATGTTGGAGTCAAGAAGAAGACAGGGGAACTTTTGAGAGATGGATCAACATTAACTATAATTATCTCCCTAAATACTATGATAACTGTAAGATCTAGGGACATAGTGACCAACAGTGTTATGTTTTTCTCACAGAGCTATATCCATAAACGGAGAACAAGGAGGAATAGAAGAAAGCACCAGCGCAGGAAGAGAACAAGGAGGGTGCCCCTACCAAAGAAAAGGAACCATTCAAGGAAGATAAGGGGAGGAAAGGCAAGAACAAAGGAAAGCAGAAAGTAAAGATAAGACCTGCCTGGAACCTTATTGGTATAATAAAAAAACCTCCTAATGAAGTGAAAACCACCAACAAATTTGAAGCTCTTCAAGAAAAGGAAAATGCTAACAAGGATAATAACATCAAGGAGACCTGTACAGAATGGAGAAGTATAGAAAAAGATGAAAACAATGTGGTACACCACTTCTTAATTCCACCAAGGAGTGGGTAAAGGAGAACTTTCACCATGAAAGGGACAAGACCGCTCCCAATATCTTTGCACCCACTTCCCTGGACCCTCAGAAAAGTGCCCTCAATTCTCTAAAAGAGCATGAACTGGTGGACTTAGGGAGTGCTAACAAAGGGGAAAACAAGGTCAAACCTTCCAGTAACACAGTGCAGGAAGGATCTGCTAATGGTAAGAACTATGGCACCTTTAATCCGGTCACTTGCTCCTCTAAGGATAATGCAAGTGTCAACCTTGTCCTTACTGCTGGCCCTGATGAAGCTGTTGTCAACAGCTCTAAAGATGGACTCCCTGAGGTGATAGAGCAAGAGAACCTTGACAAGAATGTTGAACTGGTAGCAAAGGATGGGGACCTCTCCCCTAGACAGATGAATGCCCTTAGAGAGGACTCTAAAGGCAGTACAGTCATCATTCTACTTCAAGTCAAAACAAGGAGCAGTAAGGGGAAAAAGGGTCACTGTTCTCAATGATTGACAAATTACTATTTTGGAACATAAGGTAAGTCAGAACCAAAAAGGCATTTGAGAGACTGATTGACCTGCACATACATCATCACTACTTTTTTTATTAGCCTTCTGAAACCCTTCCAAAAGGCCTCAGAATTATCAAACTATCCTAGGAGAGTGGGTTTCTCTAATTTCTACAGTAATTCCTCCTCTAAAATTTGGGTCTTTTGGTTGGATGACTGGAGTATGGATGACAATATGGACACAGGACAACAGGTCACCCTATCCTTTAAGTTCAACTCTCTAGACTTCAAAATATCTACTATTTATGCTAGATGTAACGCTTATGAGAGACTAGAACTATGGGAAGCCCTTCAGTACATTGCTGACACTATCTAGGTTCCTTGGATGGTAGAGGGTGATTCTAAATCCATACTCTTTGCTGAGGACAAGTTGGAAGGCTTCCCTCTCTCTACTCTGGACTTATGGAATTTTGCTAATTGTAACTCCTACTACTTTCTTGTGGAACTAAAGTTTAAGGGAAGTCAATATACTTGGTGGAATGGTAGAATTGAGCATGAATATATTTTTGAAAGGTTGGATAGAGTCTTAGTCAATGAGGAATTTCTCAATCTCCTCCCCTCCTTAAAAGTTCACCACCTTATAAGGCAAGGGTCTGGCCACACCCCTCTCCATGTTATTTGTGATTTCCAAGTAGAGATTAATAAGAAGCCCTTTCAGATTTCTCTCGTTCTGGGCTAATCATAAGCATTTCAATAATATGGTTCAAGACAACTAGAAAACTGATTTCCTGGGAGACCTTTTCTCTATGTTTCATGCAAAGCTCAAGAGGGTCAAGAAAGCACTAGGTGTGTGGAGTAGGGAGGCATTTAGGAATACCTTCCACAAAGTAGCCATTTTAGAAGATGAAATCCAGGCTAAAGAGATTCAATTTGAGTTGAACCCCTCAGAATTCGAGAGAGAAGAGTTAAACAGGGTGAATGCAGAGCTAAGGAAGTACTGGCACATGGAAGAGGAATTTTGGAAACAAATTAAAAAGCTGGTATGAAATGGTTTATGGATGGAGACGTGAACACTAAGGTCTTCCATAACTATGTGAATGGTAAGAAAAAGAGGCTCAAGATTGATGAGATTGCTTCCATAGAGGGGGATGCCATTAACATAGATGAGAATATTGGGTCAGAAGCAATATGATTCTTTAAAGAACAATTCGCAGAAGATAATGTGGTGAATGACTTTAGTATGCTCAATTTCATCCCTAAGCTGATCACTGAGGATGAGAATGACTACATCACCAAGTGGCCTTCTGAGGAGGAGATTAAAGGGGCAATTTTTTTGTCTCAATGGTGAATGTACTGTTGGATCCAATGTCTTCTCAGGGACTTTCTATCAACAATGCTAGGAAATAGTTAGGGATGATATCATTAATATGGTGAAGGCCTTCTTTTATGGCCATCAACTCCCTAGGTTCATCACGCATACTTGTTTAGTCCTCATCCCAAAAAAGGACAAGGTCAGATAGCTGGGTGATTTGAGACCTATAAGTCCTTACAACTTTGTGAATAAGGTCTTCTCCAAGATTCTCCTAGATAGACTTTCCACTGTGACCCCTAAAATAATCTTCGAAAATCAGTCTGCGTTTGTGAAAGCTAGAAACATTGCTGAGAATGTGCTCCTAGCACAAGAGATCATCAGAGAAATTGGAAAGAGAAACAAGTTTCACAATGTGGTGGTTAAGTTGGATATGGATAAGGCCTATGATAGAGTGTACTCGGTTTCTCTCTCCATGCTTTTGAGGAATTTTGGATTCTCTGAAACACTAATTGACCTTGTGTAGAGGCTACTTAGAAACAATTGGTACTCTGTTCTCATTAATGGTCAGGCTCATGGTTTCTTTCCTTCCTCTAGAGGGGTCAAGTAGGGGGATCCCTTGTCCCCAATTTTGTTTATCATAGGGGCTGAGGTTCTTTCTAGAAGTTTGAATAACCTCTTCTTGGATGAGAAGTTCATAGGTTATGGGATGCCCAAATGGAGCCCCAAGATCAATCATCTGGCTTATGCAGATGACACAATCTTGTTTGGCTTAGGGGATAGTTTTCTATAATTCTGATGGTGAAGACTATTGCCAATTATGAGTAGGTTTCTGGCCAAATGGTGAATCGAAACAACCCAGAAAGTGCCCGAAAATGTGCCTCGAAAGTGCTTGGAATCATAATTTTCATATATCTCAAAATTCATACGTAATATCAAAAATTCGACTTCATATTCTTGTTCAGAGGGCCAAATTGAGTGGTAAATGGGTCTAACCCCGATTTAAGAGCAACTGTATCAAAATTTGAAAATCACCAAAATGTGATTTCCAATGAGGTTTTCACGCCCAAGGCGCGACTTGCCAAGGGTGCGCCTCAGTTCATTTTGTGTGCTGTTTTTCAAGCTCGATCCAAGACTTTTCGGTCTTAGGCCTAAGTGTTCCCAAATGTGAAAATAACTATACTTAGTCATATTCACCTTTATATCATTCAAAACATTCCCTAATACTTACTCAAATACTTAGCCAAATATTTCATCCTAAATTCAAGTCCCAAAACTCATCCGGATCTTAAGGTTCTCATTCAAGCTTCAAGTTTTCATCTCTAATCTTCTTCAAGGATTCTCCAAAGTCAAGATATATGGGTTTCTTTCACCCATGATACCCAAGCTCTCTTTTACTTAAAATTGCATGATTTAAAATTGATTTACTCATGGGTCTTATCTATTATGAATTTCACTGCACACTATGTTGGTGTTTCTGAAATGATAATTGTTTTAGCATGTTTTGAGCTGTGAATCTAAGATCTAATGTAAGATTTGATGAAGGGTTTTGATGTATATTTCTTGAGGGTGTTACCGAGTATCTATTGATGGTTTTACACTGAATTTTCTAGTATGATTCTACTCTTGAATTGCATGGTTTACACTAGCACTACATGTCTGTCAAGTGTTTGATGAAATATCTGGTTATAATTTCTTGAGGAATTGAAGGTCCAATGTATGTCTTATGAGTTGAATGGCTTTTTGATGATGAAAGTATGTTGTATATATGTTAACTTCATGATGAACTTCTATAGTGTTATGAGACGACCAAGCCTAGCTGGGGGGTTTGTAGGCCCGGGTAACCACATCGAGAGTTTGGAACCTTGGTTGCCTAGTACGGGGGGTAGTCGGCCCGTATAACTATTTTGATGGATTAGTACCTCATTAACCATATCGAGGGGTTTGTACCTTGATTTTCTATATAGATGGTCGCTTGCCACACATGTATTATGTCCTATATAAGTATATTTTACTTCAAACATCATTCATATATGTCATATTGTTATTATGCTATCTATTAGATATTATTATGCATTTTTCCTATGTTGACTACCTATTATTGCATTGTATCCTATGTACTTAGTACATTCAAACGTACTAATACATACTCTATGCCTACATAATGTTACTATATAGGAACCAGGGCCCCGCTTGATCCTTCTCCTCTACGTGGCTAGTATGATTTCTCCTAAGCTTTTTGTTGAGTCCTCTATTCAGAGGACGATGTTTATGATCTTATGATATGTTCCAAGACTACCTTTCTTTTATATGTATTGACTATGAGGGTGATCCCAGTTGCGTGTCTTGGCCCCCGCTCTTATCTATGTATTAGAGGTGTTGTTGTACATGATATGTATTATGCTACAAGCTTTGGCTCTCCCTTGACTCTTGTTGATTATGATATGAAAGATGTCCCTTATCCCCAGTTATCCCTATTTACTATCTCTTGTTGTTATTTTATTGCTTCTGCGACCAAGGATGTGTAATGATGTTCTAAGAGGCTTGCTTAGGGTCCCTTCGCGTTCCCTTTGCACCGTATAACATCTAGGCACTAGGCTTGGGTCGTGACAAACTTAGTATCAGAGTATTAGGTTGTTAATGGTCCTTGGTATCCAACAAACCATGTTGATTAAAGTCTTGTTCATGGTTGTGTTGTGCACTACAACTATGAGCCAGAGGCTATGAGGCATTTAGGAAATGTTTCCCTTCTTCTTACTCTATGTCGTGCTATAGTAGTTGAGGTAAGGTTTTGCCTCTAATGATAGTCCTTTTCTATGCTAGATCATGCCTAACACGAGAGGAAGAAGAGCCCATACCCTCGAGGAGCAACCGACTAACAGAGAGCTTCAGGATGTTCTCACCTTGCTTGCACAAGTTATGGCTAGTCAAGCCAACCAAGGGGCCCAAACCCCTCTACTCCTACACCAGCATCTCGGGTGAGAGATTTCATGAGGATGAATCCCCTGGAATTCTATAGGTCAAAAGTGAGTGAGGACCCTCAAGAGCTCATTGATGAGGTCTACAAGATCTTGGCTATCATAAGTGTGAAGTCGGAGGATAAGGCGGAGTTGGCGGCCTACCAACTCGAAGGAGTAGCACAAATATGATACAATCAATGGAAATAGGAGAAGGGGGTCAACAATGTGGTGCTTTGGGAGAACTTCAAGGCGACTTTCCTTAATCGGTTCTTTCCTCTTGAGCTTAGGGAATCCAAATTAGTGGAAGTTATGAATTTGAGACAAAGGTCTATGAGTGTGAGGGAGTATTCCCTCAAGTTCAACCAACTTTCAAAATATGATCCACACTTGATGGCCGACTCAAGGTCTAGGATGAATAAATTTGTGATGGGTATTTCCACTTGGTGAGTGAGGAATGCTAGTCCACTATATTGATTAGTGACATGGACTTGTCCCATTTGATGACCAATGCCGAGCAGATGAAGGAGGAAAATTGAGGAAGAGGAGGAGTCATGAGGCCGAGAGGGTCCGTCTTAATGGTAAGTTCCAAAGTCACAAGGGGGACTAGTTTCATCAAGGCCAAGGATCTTGTCATGCTCCCTATGGGAGGGTTTGCCAATGACATTCCAAGGGATCAAGTTGATGGTGGTATATGTCCTATTGATGTATGTTCGAAGTGTGGTAAGGGTCATGATGGCCCATACCTGAGGAATACCGATGCTTTCTATGGTTGTGGGGAAATGGGGCATAAGGAAATAGATTGTCCTCGAAATCACAACAAAGGTAAGGATGTTCATCCTCAAGGCCAGGGGTACCAATGTGGTTCCTTTGGGGAGAGGTGGTCAACAAGGTGGTGCCAAAGGTACAACTGATTTTATGCTTTTCATGGGAGGCAAGGGGTTGATGAGGTGCCCGACATTGTTGCCGATATATTGAAAATCTTTTGGGTGTCACTCTTATCTTTTGTTACCCCCTTTGTTGCCAAAAAGTTCCATATTGCTATTGAATTGTTGTGTGAGTCATATGAGATGTCTACTCCTATTAGTGCATCTATTGTTACTAGAAGGTTCTATAGGAATTTTCTCATTTGCATTTTGCATAAAATATTACCTTGTGTTCTTGTTGAGTTGGACATGGATGATTTTGATGTGATTCTTGGGATGAATTCATTGCATTCATACTATGCCTCTATTAATTATAGAACCCGTAGGGTCAAATTACAACTCCCAAAATGAACTCGTTCTTGAGCAGGAGAGTCATGATGATATGGTAGTCAAGGATAGATTCATCTCTTGCATTAAAGCCTTCAAGTTGATCTCTAAGGGGTTTCTTTATCATCTTGTAAGGGTTAGGGATGTGAAGTCCAAAGTCCTTCCTATAGAGTCGGTCCCGGTTGTAAATGAGTTTCTTGATGTCTTTCCAAATGACCTCCCCCTCCGGAAAGGGAGATAGATTATGGTATAGACCTATTCCCCGATACTCAACCTATTTCTATTTCCTCTTATGGTATGGCCGTGACGGAGTTAAAGGAGTTGAAGGGAAATTGAGGGATTTGTTGGAGAAGGATATTATTAGGCCCAGCCAATCACCTTGGGGTGCACCAGTATTGTTTGTGAAGAAGAAAGATGGGTCTCTTAGAATGTGTATTGACTACCGGTAACTTAATAGAGTCACCATCAAGAATAAGTATCCTTTTCCAAGGATTGATGATTTCTTTGACCAATTGCAAGGGAAGATCCACTTCTCTAAGATTGATTTTCGGCTCGGGTATCATCAAGTGACCGTGAGGGAGTGTGATATACCTAGGATGGTCTTCCAGACTAGGTATGGGCATTTTGAGTTTATTGTGATGTCATTTGGGTTGACCAACACATCGACCATGTTTATATATCTAACAAACATAGTCTTTAAATCTTACCTTGATTCGTTTGTTGTGGTCTTAATTGATGATATTTTGATCTGTTCTCATAATAAAGAGGAGCATATCAGTCATTTGAGGGTAGTGTTGCAAAAATTGAGGGAAGAGAAATTGTATGCTAAATATGAGAAGTGTGAATTTTAGCTAAAAGAGGTTACCTTCTTAGGTCATGTGGTGTCGGGAGATGGTATTAAGGTGGATCCTAAAGAGACAGATGTTATTAGAAATTGGTCTAGACCATTGACCCCGTCGGATATTAAGAGCTTCTTAGGCTTAGCGAGTTACTACCAGAGATTTGTGAAGGAGTTCTCTTCTATTGCTTCTCCCATGAAAAAAATTGATCTAAAAGAAGGTTAAGTTTGTGTGGACCAATGAGTGTGAAAAAAGCTTCCAAACCTTGAAAGATAAGCTTATGTTCGCTTCTATATTGTCACTACTGGAAGGAGCTAGAGGGGTTTGTGGTATATTGTGATGTTTCTAGGGTTAGATTGTGTTGTGTTCTAATGCAAAGTGCATGAAAAGAACTACCCTACCCAATCTTGAACTAGCCACTGTGGTATTTGTATTGAAGATATGGCATCATTATTTGTATGAGGTGCATGTGTAACACCTAATAAAATTACCAAAATACCCCTAAAATAGAGATGTGCGCGCATCGCATCTTTCCAAGCTCAGATGAAAAATCTGAACTGGAATTGCGATCAACATGAAAAATCAAGTCAGAAAAAGGCCTCTACTCGATTTAAGAGCAATCGGTTCAAAAATTTATTTTCACAAAATTTATCAAAATAATAAGGGTACGCTAAAAGGTAGCGACGCTGACCTATCGCGGACCCAAAATAGTGAGGGTCCGCGACAACTCCGCGACGCGGACTCAACGTGCACCCACACTTATACGTTTTCTCAATTTTTCGACAGGATTAATTTCCAAAATAAACATATGCACGATAGGTCCACGTCGCAGACCTGTCATCCCGACTGTTTCACCAAGTTTAATCTTTTGAGGGATATTCTAAACCTTTCGCCACCTTTTTAAAACGTAAACCACGATCCATCTAGGTCATTTTGATGAGTAAATAGGGTCAAAAACCCCATTCTAAGTTCTTCTTCATTATATTTGAAAGATAGGGCTTGAGAGAGAAGAATGAAGAACGTAATATTGGAGAATTCTTGACGGGTGATTGGAGAGAAGTATGTAAGGCTAAATGAAAACATGAGATTGTTCTCTCATGTGCCCCATAGGTGGTCTTAGATGGTTGATTGAAGGTTCTTGAGTCTATATGCATGATTTTCTTGATTTTATTTTTAAAAACTATATTAAATGTACATATTTTCACATGTTGATGATCATCATAAACTTGTTTCTTGAATTGAATGTTTTACATGAATTATTACATAAACCCTACCTATTATTTCTTAAAGATTGCATGAAAGAAGATAGGGATTGAGTCTAGAGCCTTGATTGAGAATGTTAATAGAGATTGTGATTGAGAGTGAGATTGAGCTGTGAGAATAATGACGAGTTGATAGAACTTGATAGTCCTTTGAGTCTCCATAAGTGAACTCTAATGATGTGTCTATTTGAGTGTTCCCTAATGTTTGTTCAAATCCTTGAGCTATTGATTGAAATGTTGATTGATGAGATGATTAGAGTCTTGACAAGACTGATTGAAAGATTAGCTTCCATAAGGTTGATCGAGATGGTTTGATTGGTCTGATATGAGATGAGTCAATTGAGATGTATTGATTGGATGGATTATTTTATGAGCAATAAGTCATGGGAAGAGTATCGAGCACTGAAAGAGTAAGAGCTAGTCCAACTCGCACTCATCAAACTACGTAGCCAAGCGTAGGTGAGGATTAGAACCATTATGTCTCATTGTGGTTCCATCTAGATAGAGTCCCCGAAACAATAGAGAACTTAAATTTAACAGATAGCTGGGTTCCCTAGTGGATTCGATTGGTCCCCTACCTAGCGAGTCTGGTACGACTGTGGCAACAATGGCGACTTGTTGTACAGTTACTAGCTCATAAGTGACTATTGTCGGATAAGAGAAACTCCCAGGAAGTTCCCAAACTGAATAATCTGAGTCGAGATGAGATGTGATGAGAAGAGTTGAATTGAGTTCCTTTGAGATGAGTCCCTCTGAGATGAGTCTGATTTGATTGATGAGCCGATTGGTTGATGAGTCACTTGCCTACTCTTTATTATTGCTTTAGATAGACATTTGACATGTTGATTGTTATTATTTCGACTCGATCATTGTTTCTACATTATTCTACATGTTTATGGTTGCACTCAGCTATTTTACATACCAGTACATTTCAAGTACTGATGTCCCCCTTTTGGACTACATCGTAATATGATGCAGATACACCGAATAGAGGTCATCAGTAGGCGAATCGTTGAGGACCTTCGAGTGTTTAGTAGATTGGTGAACCTTGCCTACTTCGGAGAATTTATTTCATTATTTTCATCATGCTTTAGAATTTAGTACTGTTTTTTTAAAATTTTGATTGAGGTAGACATGAGTTTGTCATTGGCACCACATAATAGTGATAGAGGCTTCATAGACTAGAGTTGGATGTTGATTGTTAAGATTGTGAGCTAGTTCTTTCTACTAGCCTTTCATTTATGCTATTACTTTGAGATTAGATGATAGATGTGCCTATTTAATTTCTGTTAACTTCTGTTGATTAGTAAAATGATTGGTTAAATGAATGTGATGAGGCCAAGGGGTTCGTTTAGGGACTAGAAATAGTCTCTAGGTGCCGGCCACGTCTTGGGTCCCCTCTCGGGGCGTGATAAACTTAGTATCAGAGTATGAGTTCAAGTGTCCTAAGGAGTCTATGAAGCCGTTCTAGTAGAGTCTTATTAATAGATATGTTATCGACCACACTCAATAAACTGGAGGCTATAGGACAATAGGAATTGTTTCCCTTCATTCATGTTCTAAATCGTGCTATAGAGTTATACTCTATGAAAGTTCTATTCTAGTTCGTGCTTTGCGCATTGCATAATTGTGATCATGCCTCCTAGAGGAGCCGCCAGAGGTAGAGGATGTCCCGCTCGACTTAACGTCAACCCACCCGAGCCTCAAGGATAGGAAACGCTCGGGAACAAGTTGTCCCTATTGCAAAGCCCCCGCAAGATGAGGTCTCCAATGTTGAACTTGGCCAGGCCATCTAAACTCTAGCCCAGGCTATCATAACACCTGCTGCGAGACAAGGAGTGGCCCGAAAAGATATCCATGACACTTCTAGAGTCCGAGAATTCTTGAGGATAAATCCGCCTGAGTTCACAGGTCTGTATCTACTGAGGATCTTGAGAACTATGTGGAAGAACTTCAGAAAGTGTTCCAAGTGATGCTTGTGGCCGATGCTGATAGAGTGAAGTTGGCTGCTTATCAACTGAAAGGGGTGGCTAGACTATGGTATGACCATTGGAAGAGGGGTAGAGGGGAGAATGTCTCCTTTATGACTTGGGCTTTGTTCGAGGAAGCTTTCTTGGGGCGTTTCTTCCCAAGTGAGAGGAGAGAGGAGAGGGAGTTCTTGAACTTGAAAAAAGGGCTCTATGACTGTACAGGAGTATCGACTAAAGTTCACACAATTATCCCACTATGCTTTGGATATGGTTGCTGACATGAGGGGAAGGATGGGGTTGTATGTTGATGGGTTGAATAGAGGGACGAAGAGAGATGGGAGGAGGGCTATGCTCGTGAGTGACATGGATAATGGGAGATTGATGACTTTCATGCAACAAGCTAATGAGGAGAGGCAACATGACAGGGAAGAGTTTAGGAGCAAGAAAGCTAAGACTTCTAGCCATGAGATTGGGAAGAAAGGCAATGGAGATCGATTTCCAGCACCATCATCTGCTAGTGCACCTGCACCTTGAGTCAGAAATGATTAGAAGTCTCAGAATATAGGAGCTCGTGGGTCTCAATCACTAGCTAGTATTGCTCAAGGTTCACGAGGTAAACCACCCTATGATACATGTGTCAAGTTGCACATGGTAGATTTCATGAAGGGAATGATGTATGTTTCAAATGTGGCCAAGCAGGCCACTATCAGAGACAGTATCCAAAGTGGGCTAACCGGGCCCAATCTTCTGCATGTATGTTTCAAATATGGCTAAGTAGTCTCTCTTCCCGCGGATCGCCTTAGTTCAGTCGAATGAGTTTTGAGAGGCAAAACTGCCAGCTAAGGGAAATTAGAAAGGTACTACGACAGGCACAAGCAGAGCAATCAATCGTTTGTATGCCATGGGCAGTCGACATGATCAAGAGAACTCCCCAAATATTGTGATGGGTATGATTCGAGTCTTTTCTCTTGATTGTTATGTGTCGAAGGATCCTGATGCATATTATCTTTTGTGACTCCTTATGTGGCCAGTAGATTTGATAGACATCGAGAGTCTTCTTGAACCCTTTGATGTTTCTACTCCTATGGGTGAGTCTATTCGATCTAAGAGAGTCTATAGAGCTTGTGTAGTGTCCATCCATCATAGGGATACTATTATTGATTTAATTTAGTTAGATATGTCCGACTTTGATTTGATCCTCGGTATTGATTGGCTCCACGCCTATTATGCCTCCATTAATTTTAGAGCCCGAACCATTAATTTCCAATTTCCGAATGAACCAGTTCTAGAGTGGAAAGCTAATTCCGTAACACCTAAAGGAAAGTTTATCTAATACCTTAGAGCAAGAAAGATGATTACTAAGGAGTGTATTTAGCACCTTGTGAGAGTTAAGTTTGATGATGTTGAGTCTCTGACCCTTGAGTCAGTTCCGATTATGTATGCATTTCTATGTTTTTCCTGATACCAAGCCTATCTCAATTCCACCTATAGGATGGCCCCCACTAAACTGAAAGAATTGAAGGAACAGTTGAAGGTTTTGTTAGAGAAGGGTTTTATAAGGCCGAGTGTTCCTCCGTGGGGTGCTCCTGTCCTGTTCATACGAAATAAAGATAGGTCTCTTAGAATGTCTGTTGACTATGGGCAACTGAACAAGGTCACCATAAAGAATAAGTATCCTCTCCCAAGGATAGATGACTTGTTTGGCCAACTTCAGGGTGCCTTTTGTTTCTCAAAGATAGACCTCTGATCTGGTTACCATTAGTTGAAAGTAAGGGAATGTGACATTCCAAAGACAGCCTTTAGGACTAGATATGGCCATTTTGAGTTCTTGGTCATGTCCTTTGGGTTGACGAATACACCTGCAGCCTTTATGGACTTGATGAATAGAATGTTCAAATAGTATCTAGATATGTTTGTGAGTGTATTTATTGACAATATTTTAGTTTATTCAAGATATGAAGAGGAGCATGCAAATCACCTCAGAATCATCCTTCAAACTCTTAAGTACCATGAGTTGTATGCAAAGTTTTCGAAATGTGAATTATGGCTTAAAATTTGTGGCTTTCCTAGGCCATGTTATCTCTAGTGATGATATTCGAGTGGATGTTCAAAAGATTGAAGCGGTTAAGTATGTTTTACTTCAAGCATCATTCGTACATACCATATTATTATTATTATTATTATTCTATCTATTGGATATTCTTATGCATTTTGCCTATGTTGACTACCTATTGTTGCATTGCTTCCTACATACTTAGTACATTTAAACGTACTAATGCATACTCTATGCCTACATGATGTTACTATATAGGAATCGGAGCCTCGCTTGATCCTCCTCCTCCACGTGGCTAGTATGATTTCTCCCAAGCTTGTTCTTGAGTCTTCCATTCCAGGGATGATATTTATAATCTTATGCTATGTTCTAAGACTATTTTTCTTTTATGTATATATTGACTACGAGGGTGAGCCCGGTTGCTTGTCTTGGCCCTCGCTCTTATCTATGTAGTAGAGGTGTTATTAGACATGATATGTATTATGCTATGAGCTTTGGCTCTCCCTTGAATCTTGTTAACTATAATATGAAAGATGTCCCTTAGCCTTGTTAATCCCTATTTACTATCTCTTGTTTTTATTTTTTTGCTTCCGCAATCAAGGATGTATAATGATGTGTTAAGAGGCTTGCTTGGGGTCCCTTCGAGTTCCTCTTGCGCTATGTCACGTTTAGGCCCTAGGCTTGAGTCGTGACATGAACAAGGACAAAAGATTCTTTTATGTTCATGATAAGAGTCCTCTTATTAATACTATGAGGTTAAGAAAGCTCATTGGCCTTAAGGCTGGCAACTTTCCTCTCACATACCTTGGTTGCCATGTTTTTATGGTAGAAGTAACTCCTCTTATTTTGAAGGACTCCTGGGCAAGGTGGCTAGGAGAATTAACAGTTGGCATTGCAGACTGCTTTCATATGGTGGTAAGCATACACTTATCAATTCTGTGCTCTCCTATATCCCCGTGTACCTCCTGCACATGGCAAATCCTCCTAAGAAAGCCCTTATGCCATTACACAAGATCTTTGCATCTTTCTGCTGGAGTAAGGTGGGTGGGGAGAGAGGCAAGCATTGGGTAAAGTGGGAGGATCTTTTTTCCCTTTTCAAAAGAGAGGAATCAATTACAAGTCCCTCCATGATACCTCCAAAGCTCTCTTTGCTTAGCTCTGGTGGAGATTTAGGACTTCTATGAACTCCTTATGGAGTTCCTTTCTTTGGACCAAGTATTGCAAGAAATCCTACCCCCTCATTGTATCTTGTAGGGGTGGGTCTCAAGTGTGGAAAAAAATAACTGCCTTCTCTGGAAATGCATGTATGTTGAGGGTTCTAACTTCAACTTTGGCTTATTCTTCAAAGCCTGCTTCATAACCCTAACTCTTCCACTGAAGTCAGAGATGAAATGGACTAAGACATTTGGTGGCAGCTCAGGGGAGGCTTTATAAGCTTTTTGTTTGACAAGTGGACCCAATAGGGTACCCTTTACTTCCTTGTAGAACAACATAGGAAAGAGGAGATTGAAGTTAAAGAGATTATTCTGAATGGGGATTGGGACATAGGGAAGTTGAAGGTGTTGTTGGGTGAGGAACTTGTAGAGAAAATTGTTTTTGATATCTTACCAACAATCTTTGATGAACCAGATGCAGCCTGGTGGATCCCCCAGCCTAATGGGCAATACAATACAAGCTCAACCTTTCAAATTTTAAGGAGTAGAAGGGAGGAGATTTGGTGGATGGATTACTTATGGGTCAAAGGCATTCCTTTCAAGATTAGCTTCTTCTAATGGAGAATCTAGAAAAAAGGATTGTTACTGAGGACAATCCTAAAAGAATGAGGATTAGCCTGGCATCTAAATGCTACTGTTGCACTGATGAGAGAGTGGAATCTATGATACACCTTTTTCTAACTGATCCCATAACATCTATGCTATGGAGGTAGTTTGCTTTCTGTGCAGGTCTTACTATGGAGAAAAGTCACCTACAACAGCAAATTACTAAGTGGTGGTGGTATGAGAAGACTTCCATACTGCAACCTATCATGAGGAAGTCCCTCAAATCATTATGTGGATTCTATGGAGGAGAAGGAAGCTCAGGAGACATGGTAAGGACATGGTAAGGACATATCTTTTGACACACTGGTATATCAATGTCATCAATCGATATACTATGTGACAAGAGTCAAATATCCTTAGATTCCTTCCCCCACTGATTGGAGTGGGATCCTCTTTTCTTTAGAAGCCTATAAACCTAGATTTTCCACCTCCTTGTCAAATGGATCCTCCCCCTTTCAGGTTGTGTTAAGGCTAATACTGATGGTGCTAGTAGGGGAAATCCTAGCAGGAGTTCCTGGGCCTTTTGTATAAGAGATCATCATGAGAAGCTCAGATTTGCTGTCGCTGGGGTGTAGGGTCATCTTACAAACCTAGAGGTAGAAACATGGGTAGTCCTATTTTGTGTAAGACATTGCATTTCTCTTAACTAAAACCATATCATAATTAAGACAGACTCTCTAGTTCTTCAAAAGGTTATCAGTGATGTCTGGCAGATTCCTTGGACAATCAGAGAACAAATTGAGGAAATTAAAAGGCATCTACAACAATTATAGGCTACTGTTCAGTAAATTTTCAGAGAGGTCAACATATTTGTAGACAATCTAGCTAGCTATGTACTAGAGGGGAGGGGACACACTGTATGGAGCAATTTTCACGATCTTTCAGTGCATAGCAAGAATATAAGTAATTACGACAAGTCCCAAATTTATAATTTACGGATCAAAACTTATCAAATCATACGGAGAATAATTACATGTACCAAAAATAGGGGGTAGGAGCTACTATGTACAACTTTACTTAGCCATTTTCACAAACTACTCCTACATAAATATCAGGTTAGCTTCCAAAAACTTCCCCATCCAAAAGAAGGGTTCGAATTCAGATTTTGGTTGTCCTGTGTAGTTAATCGACGTCCACAGTAGCAGTAACCATCAAAAAGGGTCTATCTGCAACAAGACACTGGATTGGGTCAAAACATAGGGCTATGAGTCAACCAAATACTCAAGTAGCATGCTACTCACCAAAGTCATCGTCTTCTTCATCTAGAGGGCTCCACAACAAAAAGATACTCCTCATCCTCCTAATTTCACCATATCAGTATAAACCACAAAGATGAAACAAAAGTAGTTCATAGTTACATGATTGTTTTACCTTGTACAGAGGATCTCCTCCTTCCATCTTCCGAATGGCTATGGATGATTGATTACCCAGAAGAACTTTGGTCAGAACTGCTCGTTATCTAAGGCCTCGAGATACATTCCGTGTGTTTGTGAAGATTGTTTTTGGATAATGAAAGGACGATAGTTAGTAGGCATAAGTGTAGATATCTATGGGCCAACCTTTTGTGGACCCCTTTCTCAGATTATGTACATGCCTTTTTTTGGAAATAAAATGGCCCAAGGCCAAATTTAAATTTATTTAAAAAAAAGAGGTTTGGAGTTAGATTACTAAACAATTTAAGGGAAAGAGTGTAAAGAAGTATTACTTGAACGTTAGATTAGCAAAAGTGGTTTATATTGTATGAATTGATAGAAATGGAAGGGTGTTCCATCAGACAGCTAGGAGCATGGAGGAACCCTTGCACAAATTACAAACTAGTCTCTGTATTAGAGTCAGGAATTATATAGAACTATGTGATCATATAAATGGACTATAGTTTTTCCTTTGAATTTGTGTTCCTCACTATATGGTTATAGGTTGATGAGTTTTTTCTAAGATAGGATCAAATATGGTACAGTTTTTCTGGGTATGTATCATATGAACAAGTGATTAATAAAATCTGTTAAGAATTAATAAAAATGAAGAAAGAATAGTATTGCAATCTTAAGGACCTTTTAATTTGTTTAATATCAACATATTTATGTTTATGTTTGACAAAACAATTTGTGCATATTTGAGTGTTAACATAAATAGGAAATCTTTTGGCATCTAAAATCATGATAGTGACTATGTAAATTGCTCTTTCTTATTTTATAGTTCATGATGATTTTGTTTGTCTTAGAGTAGAATACAACTGTCTTAAGAAAGAATTGACTATTAGAGGTGATATTTTTATATACACATGTGTTATATCTTTTGATTCAATATTATATAATTTCCATACTCATACTCTGGTAAATAATACAATTCGCTAATGTCATTACCCAAATCTAACAGTATGCCATGACAAAATATTTGACAATTCCATATAATGTCAACTCCATAAGTTATAGCATGCAAATAGTATCAATAAAAAAAGAGGGGATCTATCAATATTCACAATATATTCTCTTGCTTGCAAACAAATAACCTAGGACCAACATTGCAGTAATTTGTTGTATAGTAAGAATCACTGCTTGTACTACAATTTCCTACATTTTTTTTGTAGCTGTCATCCATACCCATTCTACACTGCACTAATTTGTTATACAGTAAGCATCATTGGTTGTGATATAATTTTCTATTTTTTCATTAGATGTGTGGGGAACAGTTGTCATCCACATCAATTCTTATTGAACTGTACTATTACACGTGTTGTCTCTTTAATATTACAGCTACTTCCCACTTCAATATTCACCTATTCTTTTGGCTTATATACTCCACATATATTCTTCCTTCGTCCTCACAGATAAATGAAAAAAAAATTAGAAAAGCTTTTGTATTGTGCTTCATTAGTGGCTGCAACTTTCTCCGCCAAAAAATTGAAGGCTCTGCTGAGATATTGTCCAGTTGTCTTGGTGAGTGAAATAATTCTGATTTTTGTTTCATTCTAATCTTTATCTTACTATCTCTATCTTGCTGTCTGAGATTTATTCAATTCTATATGTATAAAGAGACTCATAACTATGAAATAGATTATTCAAAGTTATTGCATATGAGAAAATTCTCTTCACTCTCTTGAATTGTTTTTCTGAGTAAATTTAGTAGCAGGAGTGCATATGCTTGACAAAGTAGCCTTCTTAAGGCAAAAAACAATAAAGCTCATCAAATTTCTAAATTTTACTTTCATGCACTAGAGGAACCTGTTAGGAAATATCCCTCCTACATAGAGGGATTATTCAATTTAATTTGGGCTCATTAATTTAAGCCTAAATGTATTTCATTTTTATCTTGGCCCATTTCACCGAAGAGGGAAAGCAACTGAAGATATATTCAGCAGCTAGAAAAAAAATTCAGCAGTCAGAAAAATAGAGAGCAGCAGAAAAACAGAAAGCAGCAGCAAAAAACTTCATTTTTCATCACTGTGCTAGTAGCCTAATTTTCCTTCCAGATCGAAGGCCAAAAGAGTCCGTTCGTCCTCAAATTTTAGTATATTGTTCGTGACACTTTCTTCTTCAAGTACACTAATCATTTTCTCATTTTGATTCTTGAAAGTTCATTTTCTTGCTGCGTTTTTCAGACCTGCATTTTTTAAAATTTTTACTCCATTTTGGTAAAATTGTTGATTAATGTTTCTTGATGATTGTATTTTCCTCTAGTATTTACTAGAGAGGAGAACTTGTTGTATCCACTTGGTTCTTGGTGATTAGTGGAAGTTTTCGAATTGTTGTTGAACGGTTCCGTGGTTTTCTTCCTGATTTGGGATTTTCACGTAAATTGTGTGTTCTCTACTTTATTTTTGTTGTTTTTACTGATCTGCTGCTGCTGAAAATTTGGAGTTCATTGTGCTTTTATCATTCATCTTATTTATTTGGGGGAAAAGATTTTATTGCACTTCTGTCGTGCTTCATCGTTGCTTCCCCAACAAAGTGGTATCAAGAGCTTGGTTATTTTTGGTTGGCTTCTTGTGTTGTTTATAATGGATGA
>JAOTQR010143727.1:0-57715 GCA_025774065.1 Solanum ossicruentum
TTTGAACTAGTATCATGAACCCACCAAGTGTTTGATAAAATGTCAAGTCAAGAATTCTCAAGTTATTGATGATCTATGTCATGATTTACAAATCAAGTGACTATATGATGATTAAGGGATTTCAAGTATGTATTGAATTCATGAAAGTATCTTTAAAGTATCTTTTTTTTCCTTGTAAATGCATTTTTTTCTATTTAGAGAGAGGGGTTCCTTTTCTATTTTCTGGAGAACTTTGTATGTGAGAATTGGGGAAAGCATCTATGATTTTACAAGTATCAATTTAAGCCCTATTTCAAGATTTTTATCTCTTGCGAGCCATTCATGTTAAAGCAAGGGCTCATGTATGATTATGATCTACTCTCATGTTTCAAGTTAGGTTCACCATTAGAGTTCAAGCATGTTTATGAGCTATTCAAGTCTTGTTCTTACAAGCTATTCATATTATGATTAAAGTATGATTATTTCAAGAATTCCATGGGATTAGACTTAGCACCGATGGATTGGATGTCGGCGTGGACTATCTTCAAGGGTCCATACTCCTTTCCTCAAATTATTTACCAACATAGGATTATACTTTACCCTTGCTATACTAGTGGATCCATTTAGTGCACTTTATCATGAAATCCACCTCGAAATGGGATAGGTTCTAGTAAGGGGGTTACTTCTCCGGAATGGGATGGGCTCTCGTAAGGTGAAGTATGAATTACCTTGGCAAGTAGACCACATCTTTACTGATGAGGGATAATTATCGGGATTCCAAGTTGTAGCTTGCTTGTTCTTACTTTTGTCAGTTAGGACCTCTTCCCACACATGTACTATGTCCTATGCAAGTTGAATGATTTACAAACATGTTTTACCTCAAGCATTGATCATGCATGCCATATTGAGATTACACTTACCTATTGCTTATTACTATGCATTTTTTCTATATTGGCTTATGTCTTATTGCATTGCATCCTACATGATTAGTATATACAAACGTATAAATGCATACTTATGCCCATATGCTATTACCATTTAGGGACTGAAGCACCATTTGATCATCCTCCACATGGGTAGTACGATCCTTTGAAGCTATCTTTGGTGAGACCTCAATGCTGAGGACATTATCTTTACTACTCTTGTTATTTTTGCAACAACCCACATCTTATGTGTACTATTCCTATGTATATGGAGCATGATATGAATTGGTAGAAGGACCACCAATTTTAAAAGTGCCTAACATTTGAACGGGAGGGCTATATTTACATCTAGCGCTTAAGATAAGTGAGTTTATACAAGTTTTAAGCCAAATTTAGGAGTTAGAGGCCTTAAATTAAGTGAGATAATTGAGGTTCTTGTTGGACTTAGGAAGCTAGCAAGTGAGTCATCTATTTGCTTAGCTTAAACTTGCTAGCTAGATGGAGACGAGGTCTGATACCGAATTTTTCCAAGCCTGATAATGAATAAAGTCCGGTTAAGGGTGTGACTTGAGCCCACATTTTAGCATTGTAAATGGACAATATTTACAGCCTACAAATAATAGGAAAAGTGCCCAAGTACATGATGACGTACTTAATGATTTGGGCCCAAACAAAGTAAGGAGAAAAGGGAAAAAATGGGCAGCCAAGGCCCATCAGTTTGCAACCCAATAAGGCCCAAGTGAAAGGGGAAAAAAGGTATATTATTAACTTGATAAAATAAGGCCTAAAATGTAAAAGAAAGTTGGTCAAAGAAATCCTATAAAAGGGGTTACAAACAGCACCTTTAAGTCATTCTTAGACTTGGAAAATTTCAACTTTCACAAGGGTTATTTGTTATTCTTTTTTTGACTTTGTAAAGCAGACACAAGAAGCTTTTAGGGTTCCTAAAGACGACCTCAACCTTGAAGTTAAAGGTAAGTAAGTATAGTTGTGTATTTATTATGGGTTTTCATGAAAAACAAGAGAACTGGGCTGGTATTATTTGTGTTGACTTTTTGGGCAGCATGTGTTCCAAGATTGTTGTACACTTTTCTTGTTTATTTGGGAGCTTTTCTATTCTTGCTTCGACTAGTAATGAAGGGAGGTTGCTATTCTTAATGATTTTTGGTTCTGTAATGATGTAGAAAGGTTTCTGCACCATATTTATAGTCCATAAAATTGAGCTCTTATACGATATCATAATTGTGTTCTTAGTGTGAACTTATGGGATAGTAGTTGGGAATTATTGTTCCACAACCTCCATCTACTTTGGAAATTTTTTTGTACTGTTTTAATGTTGGTTTTATGTGTAGGTATGTTATATGTAGTTTGGTTGAAGTTAAAATGGATTTGGGATTGTAGACTTCGAAATGTAGCAAGACGACGTAATATTATGCCGCCTACTTGTGTGTTGTGTATAATTGTTATGTGTTGTGCTTTTTGGGCTTTTGTGAGACTGTTATGGCACTAAACTAGGATGCACATGATATGTGTATTAGATTGTGTATTAGCAAAAATGATTAGAGGTGGAAAGATTGAAAGAATATGCGCACACTTACTGCCCGTGTGTTGTATTTTTATGAGATTAGGCTGCCAAGATGTATCTATTGGCTACTAATATTAGTTTTATCACCTAATATATTATAGATAAATATTTGGAGGGAAGGAAGGTTATTTCGAGGTAATAACAAGGTGGTACAACGAGGTATGTAAGGCTACTTGATTTTGTATTATTTGGCATGAAACATAGATCCCTCCTTGGCACATAAAGACACTTACCAGCTCCAACGTAACTATTAATCATGTCTCCACACTTTCACATGTTCATATTCTCTCATACATAGCCACCTTCAGATTTGCATACATACTTGGATACCAAGATATATGGGTTCTTGTTGCTAAATAATGTTCACGAGTTATTTCATCTCATACGCATTTCATTATTTGTGTAACATACTCTTTTCATTGTCGTATTGTCTTGTATGATTATCATGTCACATGCTACATCTACAGTCCTGAAACTCCAATATTATGACCACCAAAAAAATCATCTCAAAGGTAATTAAAAGATAAAGTAAAGTATATTGCTTATAAATGGGCGGTAACCTGAGGAGTGGAAGAATCACCTAGCAAGGATTGATAACATTACGGGGTGTAGCCCTAGGAGTGAAAGGAAAAGCCTAGCAGGGGCCGTCCTGATATAGATTTACGACTGATCAGCTGGTCATTTGTATTGCATACTGTGCACAGATTATACAGTAAAAGTAAAGTAATAAAAAGAATATAAAGTACATGATTCCATAGTATAACTAAAGGTGGTATCTTATCCTTACACCAGTCATAATTCATTTGAGTTCTTACTTCATATACAGTATTCTCTACTTTCCATAATCAGTATATTATCTCGTACTGACGTCCCTTATAGGGGACCTGCATTTCATGTTGCAGGTACAGGCACTAGTAAATCTCCCCAGTAGGATTACAAGATATTCAGTTGCTGTTACCTTGCTCCAGGTTGCTTCGGGGCTTTGTGTGTGGGTATCTAGTGCCTATATTATTGTATTGTATAGTTATTCGAGGTAGGGCCTATCCCAACCCTTATCATATATGTTTACTTATTTAGAGGCTTTGTAGATTATGTAAATTAAAATGTGGTAATGTCTCGTACTTTAAACAATGTGACCCCAACGACCCAGTCATATGCATTTCCTTTTGGCTTGTTATTGCTGTTTACTTTCTTGAAAGCATGTGGAATATAGAAACCCCTTATAATATGTATAGATAGCGCATGGAAACTGGTTTGTTCTCCCGAGCCTTATCGGCAACGAGTGCCAGTATACCTTAACAAGCCTTTAGGTGTGATAATTTAAGACTTCTTTATGTTGAACACTTTTTACTATGAGTGCGAGCCGAAAAGTGTCGTGGCCCCTGCTCCATTCCATGTTAGAGGTGTTGTTGGATATTATGATGTACTTATGATTGAATTTGACTCTTTTATTCTTTAATAATTATTAAATATTTCCCTTAGTCCCGCTTCCCCTTTTTATTGCATCTCTTGTTGTTGTTATTTTGCTTCCGCGACAAAGGATGTGTGATTGATATGCTAAGAGGCTTGTTTAGTGTCCCTTTAGGTTTTCATTTGCTGTGTCACGTCCAAGACCTAGGCTTGGATCATGAAAAACTTGGTATCAGAGCATTAGATTGTTAATGGTCCTCAGAATCCAACATACTGTGTCGATTAGAGTCCTATTCATGGTTGAGAAGTACGCCACAGCTATGAATGGGAGGCTATGAGGTGTTTTAGGAAATGTTTCACTTCTTCATGGTCTATTTCATTCTTTAGATGTAAATGTAAGTCTTTTCCCCTAATGAATGCTCTTTGCTCTTCTAGATCATGCTGATTTCAAGAAGGGGTCTAAGGAGAGCTCGTACATCCGAGAAGCAACCATCCTTTGCCACTCCTCAAGGTGGAGGGGTAGGCCAAGATGTGTTCCGAGATGTAATTATGATGTTGGATCATGCTATGACCAAAAAAAATCAACCAAGGGGCCGAAGCTCCTCATGCTCCCACTTCGGCTTCTAGGGTGAGGGATTTCACTAGGATGAACCTGCTGGAGTTCCATGGATCCAAGATAGATGAGTTTCCCCAAGAGTTCAGAGATGAGGTGTACAAGGTGCTATCCATCATAGGGGTCAATTCAGAGGAAAAGATGGAGTGGCGGCCTACCAATTCAAATGGGTGGCTCAAATTTGATTTACACAATGGAAGTTGGAGAAGCGGAATGATAATGCTATCCTTTAGGAAGAGTCAAAGCCACATTCCTCAACCGATTCTTTCCTATTGAGCTAAGGGAGTCTAAGATGATGGAGTTTATGAACTTTAAGCAAGGTTCCATGAATGTGAGGGAGTATTCCCTCAAGTTCAACGAACTCTCTAAGATGCTCCACAAATTGTCACTGAGCCTAGATCAAGGATGAAGAAATTTGTGTCGGGAGTGTCTGACTTGATTAATGAGGAGTGTCGTACTGATGATGTTCATGCTCCAATAAGAAAGCGGTCACTGTCAACAATTAAGTTAACTGAAGGTTAGGGTCAAATCCACAGCGAATGCAGGGTTGACTACAAGAGTTCACTATCAATCTTTTAATGTATTCATAACTAAAATCTCTAATTGAGGGGGGGGGGCGTTACGATTTGGAAACAAAAATAAACAAAAGTCTATGCTACTATGTGAGGAAATACTCAAATTTAGGGATAACTTGAGAATTGTGTTCCCCATGGTTCGTCAACTCGATTACCCTAGACAACATAACTGTGATTAGGAATTTGCATGCAGGATGGTAACTTAGGTTCTTCCACCCCTCTTGTGAACCTCCCCTTGGTCAGGTTTGGTGGATTAGATGAGAATATATCAATCAAATCTGGTCATTTACTTCCCTTTTCCTATTCGTCATTACCTTGGTCAGGATCATTACAGAAGGCGAGGTTTAGTGTTGGCCACCACCATATAACAATCAAAATGAAGGGAAATAAATAATACATGCAAAATCCTGATCACAGAAATGCAATTAATCTAGGTCATCTCAAGTCAACTACCCATGGTTTCCACAACCCCAAGTTGTGGGCGCTTAGCTACTCATGGCTAAAGTAAAACCAAGAAAAATGCAACTAAAAGACATAGTTGAGAGTTTTACCCAAAGCAATGAAGAATCGTAGCACACAAGTTGCAAACAACAAGCTTGATAGATTGAGAATGAATACAATGTGAAATTTGCAATCCATAATAGTGGTTTTCCAAGAGAAAATGAAATTCTACACTAAAAGCCTAAAATATTCTAGAGAGAATATTCAAAGGTAATATTCCCAGTTCAAGTCTGGGATCCCTTATTAATAAACCCTAGCGTAAAGTATTTATAGTAGTTACAAATTTAACCCTAAAATTACGTAGAAAAGACAACAGGCAATAGGTACATCTCATAGGTACGACTTGTAGGGTGACTTATGAGTCATAATTGAGGTCTCGTATCAGGTACTTGACATGTTGGACTTGACTGGTACGACCCACCGGTATGAGTCATTGCTTGGCTATGACTCGTAAACTCCTCTCATTGTCTAGGCTTTCAGTTTTTAGTTCAAAGTCTTGGCTCTCTTTTTCTGGCTATGAGTCCACTTATACGAGTCGTAGTGAGACCTATGACTCGTAGGGTGGCCTTGTAAGGATGACCTCCACTTAGCAGATTTCTAATTTTTGCTCTCTGTTTATTGCTATGAGATCACTCTACGACTCGAGCTTTGGCTATGACTTATAGGTGAACTCGTATGTCCTGCACTTCACCAAAATGTGCAATTTTCTCCAAAATCATGCCAACCTACCTTTTCTACAATAACAACACAAAAAAACATAAAAACCATAAAAAGTCGCATTACGAACTCACAAAATCTCTTGTTTTAGGCATCAAATGTGTTGTATTTTGACAGAACATCAACACCCAAAACTTAGAATTATTGCTTGTCCTCAAGCAACGACTCAATCTACGCAGACACTGAGAAACACATAGAAGTTATACTAATGACATATATATCATTCACTCTAATTAAAGTACCCAACTTTTATTTTCAATACAAGATTGCAATGCTACTAAGCAAAACAAAATCACAAAGATGTATTTGGCAACCCAACTATGATAAGCTAAGGAGCATCAACCATCCGGAATTACTGGTGCAGTCATATGCTAATCTAGTAGTGCAAATGCCCTCATAGAAAAGAAGTCCCTCTTACCCACTCAAAAGGCATTTAGGATTCAGGTATTGTGGAAGCACTCTCACTCTCACAAATGAAATTCATGCAAAATGACTAACACCATAAACTTGCCTCTATACTTAACTTCCAGATTGGTGACAAAGTGGATTTGGATATCTTTAGGACTTACTGCCTTATAACACAGGCTCATGGGGATTTGGTATGGAATTTTAGACAAGTAGTGACTAAAAACTATCCTTGAACCATGTTTACCTATAGTTTTACCTTCATAATCCAACCATTTTTACTAAATCCACCTTTATTCTCCTGTTTCAAGCTTTCCCCGGGTGCTTTCTTTCTCTTTTTCAGTTATGCCTTATTTTTGGACTTATTTTTGCTAATATCCTTGATTCAAGGCACTTCCCATTTCTCTTTCCTCACCTGACTCATGATTGTTTTCTTTCTTTCTTTCTTTCCCAACTAACCACCTATCTATCCTTAATTTACCACAATGAAGGCCACCCTCAACTAAGGCTTTTAGCCTGAGGTGAAGTACCCAATATCTAGTCCCCAAACCAAGTTCACCAATTGTAGCCGCCCTTAACTTAGGCTTTTAGCCTCAATCAAGGTTCACATGTTCAAGGATAGACCAGGGCCAATATCAATGTATTTCATCAAACAAGGTTAAGCTAGCAAGGTGTTAAGAAAGAATGAGCACATGAGAAGCTCAAAAATTTGGGACAAGGGATTCACTAGCTCATTTGGTAGGTCATTTAGGCAAGAGTGGGCTCACTAAAAGAACAAAGGCATAAGATCCCTTACAAATCAACCACATCACAAAACCATTCTTAGAGTAATAAGGTAAGTTCTGAGTTCATATATGATACATGAATGCGGAAAAATAAGCTTACAATACACATAACATTGCACATACAATCAAGTATAGACTCACAGGTCATGCTTCCAGCATCAACTTACCTTTGCATTATCAGAACAAATATCACCAGATAATGATAATGCATGAATGCATTAGTAACCAATAATCTCAAACTTTTTTGAGGGTACCGAATTTTCAATCCTTCAAAAAGCATTCAAAAACTATATATATATATATATATATATATGCCAAAATATAATAACTACTATATATCTACAAATAATTACACTACCTAAACATGCTGGTTCAATAAAAATTAAACATCCACAAGTAAAAAGAAATACAACAAGAAAACCTTGGGATAAAAAATAGGGGAAGTTATGGACTCGATGCTACCCAGACTTCACCTTAATCCATAACTTCCCATACCCCACCAAAATAGAATATTTTACCCTCAAAGTAAAGATATGTACGAAATCCAAATAATAGAAATGCGCGCGCGCGCGCGCGCACACACACACACACACACACTAAAAACCAACTCCTTAAAACTAAACATCCAAATCAAAGTAAAAACAACATAACAAAAACATTATAAACAAATCCAAAACCAACATAACAAAAACATTATCCAACAAAAAGAACAAAGTACCCATAGATAAAAGATAAGGGCTGGGGTCAAAAGTCAAAAATCATGGTGCCCAAGCACTGCTATCTGTCTGATTAGCAGAGTCCTGGGTCTCGACCTCCTCCTCAACAATCTGGGCTGTAGTTGTACGTGAGCTACCCTCTCCATGTGAAGTTTGTTGCTCCTAATCTCTCTATATAGTCGCGATCAATAGAAACTCCTGCACCACTGCCTCTGGTATCAACTCCTCCTCTAGTGCTGTTGGGTAATCAGGTCTAGGCCTCTTCTGGATCATCTTTGGGTTATCATGCTCGAAGGGCCTCTTCCCATGGATATGCAGGTGGTTAGCTATCCCGTCGAACACCTTATCACCCATCGGTGCCACCTCTAGGCTGTAACAGGGGCTCCTAACATCTGCAATAAGTCAACCTTAAATTTGGCCAACTCCTCTATCACTGCACTCGTGTTAGCAGGTCGAGCAACCTCAAGCCTCTACTGGACTCTCGCCTCAAATTCATCTACTTGGGCATCCACCACTCTAACTCTCTCATCTACTAAATTGCGGGCAAATGCCTTTAGCTCTCCTCTGAGTCCCGTACGGTCTGGCTGACCTATGGTCTGACCCATGCTAATAAAGCTCGTAGCATGGACTCCGTTGTAGCCACCCTGCTCACCAGTAACTGAAAAGCAATAGTAGAGATAAGAGAAACAACTTGAATAGTGGATAATCCTAGTGCTGGAGCACCAGAAGATGGCATAGACTCAATCTCAATAGCAGGGGAAAGCCCTACCATAGCTGGAGTAGTGCTGATGGTGGCTGCAGTCGAACCTTGAGTCTAATGGTCAACCGGGAATGGATCTGGGATGGCCGGAGGAGCTCGTCATGGTAGGGACATCGGATTCTCATCAGCCTTTATCAGGCTGGGATCCGTGGTGCGTGTGGCCTCTATATGCTGGTCCTGGTGGGGATCGATAGGTACACCCCCTACACTGCACAAATGATGGATCAAAATAGGGATAAATAGTGAGGTTTCGTTCGGGTAGCCAACTTGCGAATCTGCTCAATGATAATTCGGGCCCAATCTATCTCATAATTAGATAAGATGCTAGCTAAAAGCATGACTCACTCCAGGATGATCACATTATTCGTGAAAGTAGGCTGGATATGCCAACGGATAATCGACCACCAAAACTTGGCCCAAAAGAGAGGTGGGCTTTCACTATCAGATCAACGTGGTTTGTGACCAATATCGGCTCAAAACCTTCCTCACATATCTGGCTGGTAATCCACGATAATAGCTCGATTTTAGCCCCGAAGTCTTTTCCAATCACCGCTCTTCTCATCTTGTCAATGTAACCATCGTACTCTATAGTGGACTAAGGTACTCTGTAGGTGGGCCTAAACTGAACCCGTTGGATTGTCTCCTCTGAAATGTCATCTCTCCGACCCCGGACTGATACCACTCGTAATCTAGGATGCTCAATTGGCTTCTTGATCTTTGGCATCCCTCGGCGAAGTGTAGTAAGGTAGTATGCATAAAACGCACAGACTATGTAAGGGCAGACTTGCCCAGTTGTTGTGTAGTCCATCATAGTCCGTGCGTATCTATCTCCACATCTTACCTTGATATCGTATCCAACCTAGATCATTCAGCCTAGACTCCTCATGGAATTTTCGAACCGATTTGCCCTATCTCTTTAGCTCTAACCCTGGTCATATATCTCTTTCGTTCCTGTAATGCAACATCTGGGGTCAGCCTGGGGCTATGATTGTACTTCTTCCTGCTAGGCTTGTGAGGTGCTTTGAGACTCTGACTTTGACCTCGAATGTGTGGGGGTTATCTGGGGTAAACTACCAAAGCCATCTCCATCACCCTCTTGTTCCTCCTCTTCAGACTGGGAGGAACTGCTAACTTCCATAGGTGCCAGAGTTGTATGGGCCCAGGTTTGAGGTACGTTAGCCTCGGGGTCTATTCTGGCCTTGTGAACTTCTAAAGACACCTTAGATCGCTCAATCTCGGAGGGCTAGTCAACCAACATTCGTTGAAATGTTTGGATTCCTTGTTTATCCTTTGGAGGTATTATATCTGCAAACCAACCACACAACATGTGAGCTTCAAGATGTTTGACCGAAACAATGATCTCTTAATAAAGAACAAGAGACAAAAACACTTAAATATTGAAATCAAAAGAAAAATTCACTAATACTGTTGCTGGTCCACAACTAAAAGATGTAGATACGACTCATAGGGTGTCCTACGAGTTGTACTCTAGCCTCATAGTACCATGGTCTCTAAGAAAATTGTAATCTGGAATCATTATGAGGTGTAGTTATGACTCGTAGAGTGGCCGACGAGTCATAGTCCAACGCCATACCTCATTCTAGAGGCATTTTTGAAACACCAGTCAGACTTACGAGACCTCTACTATGATTCATAGCAGATGCTATGAGTCGTAGATGGGTCCAATATGAGAAATACAAAGGAACCACAAGTGACTGGTGCCTGCTACGAGGGACCACTACGACTCGTAGGGGAACCTACGAGTCGTAGGGAGGCCTTGTAGCTGAAGACACAAGGCACCTGTGGTGCCTACTACATTCCCACAAAAACCACAAACACTTCAGTCGATTAGCAATCATAGGTGACATATAAGAGTAGCACATCATTTGCAACACAATCAAATACAACTGGAAACATGAAAACATAAACAACTATTGCCTCCAAGTCATAGCTAGATCCAAATTTCATTCAAGTTAATCCATGTAGATTCAATAAAAGTTCAACAAACTAACATGTAGGGTGGACAAGAATTTCTCATCAAAACAAACACCCGCATTTCCAAATTCCAATTTCAGCATGATTGCACAAATTTTGCACTTAAAAAGGGCACTTTAAAATCAACTGATCAATATGTCAATAAAACAACTACATCCCACAACAGGTCATTCAAATTTTCAAGCCACACTAGGGAGTTCAAATAATTCAAACCCTAATTTTCATATTTCAACACAACAATCCTCTCATGGGTACGAATATCAAGATTAAATGGGCACACAATTATCTATCAAGAATCGAAATTCATCACGTGAGTGCACTAAAGTTATTCAAGAAAAACTTACAAATTAAGAGTTTGATCAAACCAAGTGTAGTGAAGAAGGAGAAAGGAAAAATGCCAAAAACCCTAGGAGAATAGTGGCCTCACTGGAATCTTCACTGGAAAGTGATGTGGATAGCTGAGATTTTGGTCGGGACAATGATTTTGAGCAAGGGTTGGGGTTTCCGAATTTAGGGAAATCAAATACAATCTTAGGTTTGACCCCTTTTATACTGAACGAGGTCAATATTAAAAAGCTGCAGGTGGGGGCTACAAGACCCCGACTACGAGTCATAGGGTGTTCTATGACTCGTAGGTCCCGGTCTCGTCGCAAACCCAATATTTGTAATAAAAATTTGATTTCATATCTAGGCGCTACGAACCCTACTTGCGACTCATAGAGGACCCTACTGTAACATCCCACATCTTACAGTACTAGTGCTATGCAAGTGAAACGTGATATGGCTTTTCAAATTAGCGCCAATTTTTAAAAGTGCTTGAATCTCAAATTAGAGGGCGGCATGTATGCCGAACGCTGAAGAGGATCGAGTGTAAATAAGTTTTAAGTCAAATTGAGGAGATCATGACCTTAAACGAGGTAAAAGAATTGAGGTTCTTGTAGGTCTTAGGAAGCTAGCAGGTGAGTCACCTACATGCTTAGCTTAAATATGCTAGCTAAATGGAGACGAGACCCGATACCAAATCTGTCCAAGTCTGATAATGAATAAAATTTGTGTCAAAAGTGTAACTTTAGCCTATGTTTTACCATTGTAAATGGACAATACTTATAGTGCAAGATGAATAATAAAAGGGCCCAAGTACATCACAACCCACTTGACTAATTGGGCCCAAACTAAGTGAAGAGAAATTAGGAAAATGGGCAGCAAAGGCCCATCAACTTTGAGACCAATTTAAGCCTAAGTGAGAGGCCCAAGCTGCTGCATCACCAACTTATTTATATGTGTTGATATGTGGTAAAAAGATCAAGATAAAGTCAGCCAAAAGAGTCCCTCTAAAAGGGCTTTAAAATAGTCCCTTAAATCAATTCATTTTGGAACAATTTTTAGCTTTCCTAAAGACTCTTTTTTTTTTCTTTACTTCACTTCACAAGGTAGCCAATAACACCCTCTAGGGTTCCTGAAGGAAAGTTGAATCTTGAAGGCTAAGGTAAGTGGTAATATCCATGTATTTGTTATACTTATCCCATGACAAACAAGAACTATATGCTAGTTATGCTTGTGAATAAAGGTCGGACAACATGTGCTTAGAAAGTTGCTGCACATTTGCTTTTTTTTTTTAGTGACTTCTCTATGGTTTGTAGGTTGGATTATGAAGAAAAGTTGATGTTCCTAACATGGTTTAAGTTATAGATATTAATCTAAGGTTTCTGCCCTGATTTTGTTTCACTTTACAATGAGTTTTATTGTGCTATCTTAAGTGTGATTTTGATTGGGACTTGGGGGCTGATTGATGGAAAGCTATTGCCTCACATCCTTCATGACTGCTTTGGTGCTATTCTAGGACTATCTTAAGGTTGTTTTTATGTATAGATATGTTTAGTATAGTTTGGTTAAAGTTCGGATAGTTTTGAATTAGTGACGTCAAGATATAGGGAAATGGCTTAAGGTTGTGCTGCCTGATTGCATGTCTTGTGATGTTTTTGGGTGCTGTGAATTTGTGGATTGTTTTCAACATTTTATGAACATAAACTAGGCTATATACACCATGTATATGGAAAGGGTAATAGACACATATGCTTAGGGGTGGAAGGGATGAAATAACGTCATTGGGTCGGTGCTTATGGGTTGCTGCCAAAAGTTTATTTTTACATTAGATTGGACTGCCAAGAAGTGTTTCTTAGCTACTAATACCAATGTTATTGCCTACTGTATTATAGATTAATATTTGAGGGAAAATGAGGTTACTCCGAGGTAATAACGAGGTCATATATCGAGGTATGTAAGGCTACTTGATTTCATATTACTTGGCATGAAACATAGATCCCTCCTCAGAAAATAAAGGCACTTACCAACTCCAACACAACTATTAATCGTGTCTCCACTCTTTTGCATGTTCATATTCTCCTATATATTGTCACCCTCAAATCTGCATACATACGTGGATACCAAGTTACATGGGTTCTTGTTATTAAATAAAGTTCATGAGTTGTTTCTTCTCATACACATTTCATTATTTGTGTAACATACTCTTTTCATTGTCATATTGTCTTGTATGATTATTTACATGTCAGATGCTACAACTACTGTCCTACAACTCTAATATTATGACTACCAAAAGAATCATCTCAAAAGTAATTGGAATATAAAGTATATTACTTATTGATGGGTGGTAACCCGAGGGGTAGAAGAATCACGGGGTCGATCTTATCACGGGGGTAGGCCAAGGGGTGAACAGAAGAGCCTACCAGTGCCGATCCCAATATAGATTCACCCTTGATAAGCTTGTCATTTGTATTACATGTTGTGCTTAGATGATACAGTAAAGGTAAATTAATAAAAAGAACATAAAGTACATGATCCCACAGTATAACTAAAGGTGGTCTCTTATCCTACACCAGTGCATAATTTCATTTGAGTTGCTACTTCATATATAGTATATTTTGCCTTACATAT
Source organism: Solanum ossicruentum (assembly GCA_025774065.1). Lineage (NCBI taxonomy): Eukaryota > Viridiplantae > Streptophyta > Magnoliopsida > Solanales > Solanaceae > Solanum > Solanum ossicruentum. The sequence goes on from JAOTQR010143727.1 coordinate 13,917, forward strand.
TCAGTACATTATCTTACACTAACATCCCTTATAGGGGACCTACATTTCATACTGCAGGTACTGGCACTGGTAGCGCTCCCCAGTAGGAGTGTAGGATATCCAGCTGCTGTTACCAATCTCCAGGTTGCTTCAGAGCTTTATGAGTCTAGAGCTTATATTTTTATATTATATAGTTAGTCGAGGCGGGGCCTCTCTCGACCCTTATCAGAGACTTTTCCTTATCTAAAGGCTTTATAGACTATGTAAATTAAAGTGTGGTCATGTCTCATACTTTAGACAACGTGGCCCCAATGGCCTAGCCATATACATTTGCTTTTGTCTTGTTATTACTGCTTACTTTCTTAAAGGCATTTTGAATGGTGAAATCCCTTATAATTGTATAGAAAGCGCATGGATATAGGTTGGTTCTCCTGATCCTTATCGACAACAGGTGCCAGTCCGCCTTAATGGGACTTTGGCATAACAAAAGTGGTATCAGAGCAGGTCATCCTAGGGAATCTACAAAGTAGTGTCTATGTAGAGTCTTGTTTATCGATGTTGTTGTGAACCACATTTATAAGCATGAAGCTACGTGGCATTTAGGAGCTTTTACTTTCTTTTTATTCTTTAGATAGTGCCATAGAGCTAAGTGTAATAGGTGGATTGTGTTTAACCTCTAGATTGTTTTGGACAGCAAGTATACCAGAAACCAGCAAAAACAAAAGTAAAGGGAAGGAAGTATTAGTGGTGGTTCCAATCGAGTGAGATAATGAAATGAGGCTCAAGATGAGTCTCTATCACAAACATCTCCAACTATTCCAGCTCTTGATGAACCAGGAAGTAGTGAAATTCCACCAAAACCACCTATCGATGCTATCATGAAGGATCTGAGAAATGCAGTCCAACTATTGACTTGTATAGTTGCTGGCCAAGGTCAAATACATGATGGTCTAGTTATAAGTGTAGGTGGTGCGAATAGGACAGCTAGCACGAGGATTCATGACTTAATTTGGACCCTCCATCGTTCAGTGGGTCAGATCCTAATGAAGATCCACATGATTTTATTGATCAACATACTTTAGATGTTATGCATATGAGTGGTACAGAAGCTGTCAAGTTAGCGACATATAGGTTGAAGGGTGTGGCTATATTGTGGTATGAAGCTTGGAAGCAATTTAAGGGTATAGATGCACCTCTAACTATATAGAAGGAGTTCAAAGAGGTATTTCTTGACCATTACTTGCCTTTAGAGATCTAAGAGGCCTGTGCAGATTAGTCCTTGAACCTCCACCAAGGGAATAAGAGCATGAGGACGTATAACCTTCAATTTAATTCCCTGGCCAGGTATGCTCCTAATGTAGGTTCTACTATGGCAGATAAAAATTTCATCAATATGTGGATAGATTGGACACGTATCAGGTTAGAGACTGTACCATTGCTTCCTTGAACAAAGACATGGATATAGAGGGAATGGAAGCTTTTGCAAAGAAATTGGAGGATCAGAGGCAAAGGAGAAGGATACAAGAATTAGAAAGGGTGCAATCCAAGAGGGCCTGGTCTACAGGGCAGTTTACACCACCCTAAGGTGAGCTTAGGTATGGGTTTTCTAATGGACCACCTAGGCCATCATCCTCCTACTCTGCAGCTAGTGCTCTACTACAACTTCAGGGGTCTAGGAGTAATCAGTTTGGTCCAAGAAGTGAAGGGCAAGGCACTCAGACAGCGAGATCTTCAGCAGGCCAGCAAATGACTCCTATGCATCCTTGTAAAAAGTGTGGAAGAAGTCATTCAGGTATATGTCGTGTTGGGACAGACGTTTATTATTGGTGTGGTGCGCCAGGGCACGTGATAAGAGATTTCCCAAGGAGTCGTATGGGTAATATATCATAATCTACTGGGTCAGCTATTGCATAGTCATTGTTAGTTCCTCCATTAGGTAGGGGTCAACAAGCACCTATGAGTCATGGTAGAGGTGTAAGAGGGGTAGCTAGCTCTAGCGTAGTTCAGAATCGCACTTATGCCCTGGGGAGTTGGCAAAATTTGAAAGCTTCACCCTATCTGGTGCAGGTACATTATCCATCTTTTCACATAATGTATATGCATTAATTGACCCTAGTTGTACACTATCATGCATTACCCAACTAGTTGTTAGGAAGCTTAAGAGAACACCCAAATTATTGGACAAACCATTTGAACTATCCACACCAACTGATGAATCTATTTTGGCTAGAAGGGTTTATTATGATTGAGTAGTAAATTTTTGGGACCGTGACCCATTGGCTGACCTTATTAAGCTATAAAAGGTGGAATTTGATGTTATAATTGGTATGGATTAGTTAGCTTCTAGCTATGCCACCATGGATTGCCGAACTAAGAGAGTGTACTTCCACTTTTCATATGAGGCAGTTCTTGAATGGGAAGGTAATATTGGGGCACCAAAGGGTACGTTTATCTCTTATTTTAAGGCAAGAAAGATGATATCTATGGGGTATATATGTCTTTTAGTTAGCGTAAGGGATATGGAGGCAAAATCACCAACTCTTCATTCAATTCCAGTAGTGAATGAATTTGTTGATGTGTTCCCTGAAGAACTTCCTGGCTTACCTCTAGAACGAGAAGTAGATTTTAGTATTGACTTACTTCCAGGAACTTAACCTATTTCCATCCCTCCATATAGAATGGCCCTGATAGAATTGCATGAATTAAAAGAGCAGTTAAAAGACTAATTGGAGAAGGATTTTATAAGACTTAGTGTGTCCCCTTGGGGTGCACCCATGTTATTTGTATGTAAAAAGATGGAACCTTGAGAATGTGTATCTACTGTCGACAATTGAATAAGGTGAAAATTAAGAATAAATACCCCCTCCCCAGGATTGATGATTTATATGATCAGTCACAGGGTGCAAAATGCTTTTCAAAAATTGATTTGAGATTAGGGTGTCACCAAGTGAGGGTGAAGGAGAAAGATATACCTAAGACTACTTTCAAAACACGCTATGGTCACTTTGAATTTCTTGTTATGTCATTTGGGCTAATGAATGCACTAATAGTTTTTATGGATCTGATGAATAGGGTATTTAAGCCATTTTTGGATCTGTTCATGATAGTATTTATAGATGACATTTTGGTATATTCAAGATCAGAAGAGGACCACACAAATCACTTATGATAAGTGTTACAGGTTCTTCATAATCGACAGTTTTAACCCAAATTTCCTAAATGTTAATTTTGGCTAAAATCAGTGCATTCTTGGGTGATATCATATCCGATGAGGGAATAAGGGTTGGTTCACAAAAAATAGAGGTTGTGAAAGATTGGCCAAGGCCAACGACACCCATGGAAGTTCAGTGCTTCGTAGGGTTGGAAGGTTATTAAAGAAGGTTTGTTGAAGGTTTTTCTTCTATTTCTGTACCTCTAACAAAGTTGACACATAAGGTAACCAAGTTCCGATGGAATGATGCATGTGAAAGGAGCTTCCAGGAGCTTAAAAATAAGCTAACTTTTGCACCTGTGGTAGTACTTCTAGAAGGTACCAAGGGGTATGCAGTGTCTTATGATGCCTTAGGAGTTGCCTTATGGTGTGTATTGACACATCATTGTAGGATAATTGCTTATGCATTTAGAAAATATGACCACATGAGAAAAACTACCCAACTCATGATATTGAGCTAGCAACAGTTATGTTTGCTCTAAAAATATGGCGCCCCTATTTGTATGGGGTTCATGTTGACATATATACTAATCATAAGAGCCCGCAATACATCTTTAAGTAGAAAGATCTAAACTTAAGACAGCGGATATGGCTAGAGCTAATGAAGGATTATGACATTGATAAACTTTACCACCCAGGGAAGGCAAATGTGGTAGCTGATGCTCTGAGTTGTAAGACAATCATGAATATTGGTGATCAGGCCATGGTAAGTCAAGGGGTGGCTAAGGATCTACTTCAACTAGCTAGTTTCGGAGTTCGCCTTCTTGAAACTTCAAAGGAAGGGGTTGTTATGCATAATGCTGCAGAGTCTTCATTGGTAATGGAGGTGAAAGAAAAATAGTTCGAGGATCCTGTTTTACGACTACTTAAAGACAAGGTGAGTCAGGGTATGATAAAGGGATTTGACCTTACAGAAATGGAAATGGACTAAGGAAGAGGATAATGGAAGAAGCCCATCATTCTAGATATTCCATCCATCCAGGATCAACTAAGATGTACCATGACCTGAAGGGAATGTTTTCGTGGGGTGGCATGAAAAAGGACCTTGCAGAATTTGTAGCTCAATGTCCAAATTATCAATAAGTGACAGTAGAACACCAAAAGCTAGGAGGTTATATGCAATGTATAGAGCTTCCAAGATGGAAGTGGGATATGATCAATATGGATTTTGTTACCGGGTTGCCTCGCTCATTTCAGAACTTTGACTCCATATGGATAATAGTTGATAGACTCACAAAGTCAGCACACTTCTTGCCAGTCAGGAGTAATTATACAGCTGAAGAGTATGTCAAGCTATACCTCAAAGACATAGTCAGGCTACATGGAGTCCCAATCTCCATTATATCTCATCGGGGGGCTCAATTCACTGCAAAGTTTTGGAAGTCCTTCCAAAGGAGTTTAGGGACACAAGTTAATTTGAGTACAATATTCCATCCTCAGATAGACGATCAAGCTGAGTGAACTATTCAAACTCTTGAAGATATGTTGTGAGCTTGTGCATTGTACTTTAAAGGTAGTTGGGTGGACCATTTTCCACTTATTGAATTTGCCTATAATAATAGCTACCACTCGAGCATCAAGATTGCACCTTATGAAGCTTTGTATGGAAGGAAAAGTAGGTCCCAATTGGATGGTTTGAAGTGGATCAAACCACTATGCTTGGGCTAGATTTAGTATAACAAGCCATGGAGAAAGTTACGGTAATACAACAATGGCTAGAAATATCTCGAAGCCATCACAAATCATACACGGATGTAAGGAGGAGAGGACTGGAATTCTCAGTAGGGGATTGGGTATTTTTTAAAGGTTTCTCCAATGAAAGGGGTTATGAGATTTGGTAAGAAAGGAAAATTGAGCCCGCGTTACATAGGGCCATATCCAATTATTAAGAGGTTTAGGCAAGTTGCATATGAACTAGAGCTACCCCAAGAGCCTTCAATGGTTCATCTAGTTTTTCATGTCTTAATGCTTCGAAAATGCCTAGGTGACCCATCCTGTATCACTCTTATTGAAGATGTGCAGGTTACAGAAGATCTCACATATGAAGAGGTACCTATTGCTACTCTAGATAGTCAAGTTAAGAAGCTATGAAATAAAGAAATAGCTTCAATAAAAGTATTTTGGAGAAACCAACAAGCAAAAGAGATAACATGGGAGGCCGAGAACATGATGAAATCAAAATACCCTTACTTATTTGAAGCTAAAGAGGAATTCCAACATACAGAATTGGGACACTAATAGGTATGTATGATTGAATACTTAGTGTGTTGTCAAAAGTTTGTGTAAATAAAGGATTAAACTTGGTTAAGCTATCCAATTGTGCTAACATTGGGGAGAGAATGTAACACCCCATATCTTAAACTACTAGTGCTATGCAAATGAAATGTGATATGGCTTTTCAAATTAGCACCAATTTTCAAAAGTGCTTGAATCTCAAATTAGAGGGTGACATGTATGTCTAACGCTGAAGATGGTCGAGTGTAAATACGTTTTAATTCAAATTGAGGAGATCACAACCTTAAACTAGGTATAAGAAGTGAGGTTCTTATTGGACTTAGGAAGCTAGCAGGTGAGTTACCTACATGCTTAGCTTAAATATGCTAGCTAAACGGAGACGAGACCCGATGCCAAATCTTTCAAAGTCCAATAATGAATAAAGTTTGTGTTAAGAGTGTAACATTAGTTCGTGGTTTACCATCGTAAATGGAAAATACTTATAGCCCAAGATGAATAATAAAAGGGCCCAAGTACATCACAATCCACTTGACTAATTGGGCCCAAACTAAGTGAAGAGGAATTAGGAAAATAGGCAGCCAAGGTCCATTAACTTTGAGACCCATTTAAGCCCAAGTGAGAGGCCCAAGCTGCTGCATCATCAACTTATTAATATGTGCTGATATGTAGTCAAAATCTCAAGAGAAAGTTGGCCAAAAGAGTCCCTTTAAAGGGATTAAAAATAGTCCCTTAAGTCATTTAACTTTGGAATAATTTTCAGCTTTCAAAAAGACTCTTTTTTCTATTTAATTCACTTCACAAGATAGCCAATAAAACCCTCTAGGGTTCTTGAAGGAAACCTGAATTTGAATGCTAAGGTATGTGGAAAAATCCATGTATTTGTTATACTTATCCCATGACAAACAAGAAGTATATGCTAGTTATTATTGTGAACAAAGGTTGGACAACATGTGCGTAGAAAGTTGCTACACATTTGCTTTTTTTTTTTTCAGTCACTTCTCTATGGTTTGTAGGCTGGATTATAAAAAGAAGTTGATGTTTCAAACATGGTTTAAGTTATAGATATTAATCTAAGGTTTTTGCCCTGATTTTGTTTCACTTCACAATGAGTTTTATTGTGCTATCTTAAGTGTGAATTTGATTGGGACTTAGGGGCTGGTGGATGGATAGCTATTGCCTTACGTCCTTCATGACTACTTTGGTGCTGTTCTATGACTGTTTTAATGCTATTTTTATGTATAGATGTATTGAGGACAGTTTGGTTAAAGTCCGGATAGTTTTGAATTAGTGACGTCGAGATATAGGGAAATGGAGTAAGGTTTTGCTGCCTGGTTGAATGACATATGAAGTTGGTGTGCATTGTGAATTATGGATTGTTTCCAGTATGTTACGAACCTAAACTAGGATGTATACACCATGTATATGGAATGGGTAATAGACACATATGCTTAGGGGTGGAAGGGATGAAATAACGTCTTTGGGTCGGTGTTTATAGGTTGATACCCAAAGTTTGTTTTTACATTAGATTGGATTGCTAAGAAGTGTTTCTTAGCTGCTAATACTAGTGTTATTGCCTACTCTATTGTAGATAAATATTTGTGGGAAAAGGAGGTTACTCCGAGATAATAACGAGGTCATATATCGAGGTATGTAAGGCTACTTGATTTCATATTACTTGGCATGAAATATAGATCCCTCCTTGGCACATAAAAGCACTTACCAACTCCGACACAACTATTAACCATGTCTCCACTCTTTTGCATGTTCATATGCTCCCATATAGTCACCTTCAAATCTGCATATGTATGTGGATACCAAGTTACATGGGTTCTTGTTGCTAAATAAAGTTCACGATTTGTTTCTTCTCATACACATTTTTTTATTTGTGTAACATACTTTTTTCATTGTCATATTGTCTTGTATGGTTATTTGCATGTCACACGCTACAGCTACACTCCTACAACTCCAATATTATGACCACTAAAAGAATTATCTTAAAAGTAATTGAAAGATAAAGTATATTGCTTATTGATGGGTGGTAATCCGAGAGGTGGAAGAATCACCTAGCCAGGGTCGATCCTATCATGGGGGGTAGCCTAAGGGGTGAAAGGAAGAGCCTAGCCAGGGACAATCCCAATATAGATTTACAATGATCAGCTAGTCTTTTGTATTATATGTTGTGAACAAATTATGTAGTAAAGGTAAAGTAATAAAAAGAATATAAAGTACATGATCCCATAGTATAACTAAAGGTGGTCTCTTATCCTACACTAGTGCATAGTTTCATTTGAGTTGTTACTTCATATATAGTATTTTATGCCTTACATATTTAGTAAATTATCTCGTACTCATGTCCCTTACGGGGGACCTGCATTTCATGTTTTAGGTACAGGTTCCAATAGTGCTCCCCAATAGGAGTACAGGATATTCAGCTGCTGTTACCAAGCTCTAGGTTGCTTCGGAGCTTTGTGTGTCTAGAGTTTATATTTTTGTATTGTATGGTTAGTCGAGGCGGGGCCTGTCCCAACCCTTATCAGAGACTTTTCCTTATGTAGAGGCTTTGTAGACTATGTAAATTAAAGTGTGGTCGTGTCTTATACTTTAGGAAATGTGGTCCCAATGGCCTAGCCATATGCATTTTCTTTTGACTTATTATTATTGCTTATTTCTTAAGGGAAGGTTGAATGAAGTAATCCCTTATAATATGTATAGAAAGTGCATGGATACAGGTTGGTTCTCCCGAGCCTTATCGGCAATAGGTGCTAGTCCGCCTTAACGGGACTTTGGGCGTGACACCTACGAATCGTAAGGTTGGCTCGTAGTGTGTGTGCCAACTTTTGACACTTATTGTTTCCCTCTTCGAGGCATGACTACGAGTCATAGTGGTGATTACGACTCGTAGGCCACCTCATAGAGGCTGCTCTAAGTGCCATTTTTGCACATCTTCAGTTCTTTAACTTCCACATACAGACCAAGTCTCAAAACACTGTAATCTTCAAAACATCACAACTGAATCAATGTCTTTCAAATTAAAAACAAAGAACATGTCACCACCTAAAAACTTCAAAAACCAAACAAGCTTAAAACAAAATAAAAATCATAACATATGCTTCGGTTGCCTCCCTAGAATGCCTGGTTTAATGTCATGACTCGACTTCTTCACCATGAGTACTCAGAATTCCTCATGGGTTGATGGAGTCTCCTCCTTACTCCTCTGGCCTCTTCTCTGATATCTTTGCACAACCTCCAATCATGTTGCAAGTTGTTCAACCCTGTCATCAAGTCTTTGTATTGCCATTGTTTGTTGATACACCTTATAGTTCACTTTTGATGACATCAAATTTCATCTCTTGCACAACCTCTTCTAGCTCATTAGTCTTTATGAGCACTTGTTCAAGCATACGCTCAATTCTTGAGAGTTTATCAACGATACATTGCGGGTGAGGTAATTTGAGCTAATTAGATGTACTCTTTTTTCTGGTAGCACTTGGAGTTCCTGCTGATGTACTAGTAGATGGCACTAGCAGCCTTTGCAATAGTTGATAAACTTGGGTGATGGTAGATAACTTATCCATATACTCGGCAATTTCACTGAATGGCTACCTTAGAATGCCCAATGCTCCCTTCCAAATAAGGCATCAACATGTCCTTGCTGTTCAAAGGTTAGTGCTCAGTAAAAGCTAGCCGCCAATTCATCGTCAGTCACACAATGGTTTTCCTTCATCGCCAAGCATTATTTATACATTTCCCAAGTTACTACCAAAGATTCTCTTGGTACCTATTTTAAATTAAAAATGTTATCCTGTGGCTCTTGCTTATTGATCCCCTTATTAGAAGTTCATGAGGAAGACTCTCTGCACCTCCCCCTAGTTAGAACAAATATCTGGTGTGAGAATTGACCACCATTCAACAGCTTTACTCTGGAGAGTCATGGGGAAAACATGAAGAGCCACGGCCTCCCAAGAAGGATGTTGTATCCCAAGAACCCCCCTCAACATTTGAGTAAAATGTTGCAGGTAAGGTTGGGGGTCTTCGGACTCTAGTCCATAGAACAAGACACGTCTCTGCAAGGTTTCCAACAAGTCACTTCTGATGTAGAGCTTTTGTTCGGTCATGGTGCCAATCAACCTGTGAATGAACTGAATAACTAAAACAAAGAACAAAAGTAAAATACACGAAAGTCTAGAAATTAATACTTGAACTTACTAATAGTGAAATAAAGTCAAGAACCTAGCCGTATTCCCCAGCAATGGCGCCATAATTTTTTATGATGTTCATAATCTAATAAGAAAGAAGTCGCTATCAGCAATTAACCTAATTGAAGGCTAGAGTCGAATCCACAGGGAATACAGAGTTTGACTATAAGAGTTCCCTATCAATCATTTCGAGTATTCATAACTCAAATCTCTAATTGGGGGGAGGGTTTACAATTTGGAAACAAACATAAAATAAACACTATGCTACTATGCGAAGAAAGACTCAAATTTAGGGACAACTTAGGAATTGTGTTCCCTATGATTCATCTACTTGATTACCCTAGACAAGATAACTGTGATTCAGAATTCGCATGCAGGACGCTATCATAGGTTCTTCCAGCCCTCTTGTGAAGGTGAAGATCGAATTTCACCCTAACACATGGTCAGCAACCATGGTGTGCCAACTAAAAATTACCAATTGTCCCAATCAACCTTCCTTTGGTCAGGTATGGTTGATTAGACGAGAACACATCAATCGAAGCTTGTCATTTTCTTCCCTTTTCCTATTTGTCACTACCTTGGTCAGGATCATGATAGCAGGTGGGGTTTGGTGTTGGCCACCACCAAAGAACAATCAAAATGAAGGGAAATAAGCTTGTTCCAATTCTAGCTCGTTAGGGATAGGATTTCTAAGACCTCTAATGCCCTGACTCTCAGTCTCAATCAAGTAAGAAAGGGAACCCTCAATACATGCAAAACCCCAATCATAGAAATGCAATTAATCTAGGTTATCTCAAGTCAACTACCCATGGTTCCCACTACCCCAAGTTGTGGGTGCTTAGCTACTAATGGCTAAAGTAAAACCAACAAAAATGCAAGACATAGTTGAGAGTTTTACCCAAAGCAATAAAGAACGATAGCACTACAAGTTGCAAACCACAAGCTTGATAGATTGAGAATGAATACAATGTGAAATTTCTAATCCCCAAAAGTGGTTTTCCAAGAGAAAATGAAAATCTACACTAAAAACCTATAATAATCTAGAGCGAATATTCAAAGGCAATATTCCCTGTTCAAGTATGGGATCCCTCTTTGATGAACTCTAACATAAAGTATTTATAGTAGTTACAAATTCATCCCTAAAATTTACACAGAAAAGACAACTGGCAGTAGGTACGTCTCATAGGTACGACTTGTAGGGTGATCTATGAGTCGTAATTAGGGTCTCATATCAGGTACTTGACATTTTGGACTTACCATCCTCCATGTAATGTCTTGATTGGAGTTATGTTGTTTAGAGTAATTGAGTCAATGAATCATATAGAACACAATTCCCAAGTTGTCCCTCAATTTGATTGTCCTCTTGTATAAATAACATAGTGTTTATTTTTGTTCTTCATTTTGAATCACGAAAAACCCCAATCCTAGAGAATATAGTGATCGATGCTTGAAATGATTATTAGTGGATCAACATAGCCAAGCCCCATATTCCCTGTGGATTCGACCCTAACCTCTAGTTAGGTTTATACTTGATTGCGATCGCTTTACTGTTCGAGCGTGAACATAAAAAATTATGGCGCCGTTGTCGGGGAATACGACTTGGTTCTTGATTGATTTCACTTTTAGTTAATATAAGTATTAATTTATCAATTCTCTTGTATTTTACTTTTATTTTACTTTTTGTTGTTTACTCTTATTTGCAGGGTGTACTAGGTTGTATGCCCAATATAAGGAACCAGGGCAATCCCTTAGCTCAGATCAATTTGGAGATCCATCGAATCACTAGAAGAATGGGTAATGTGAATGAGGATATTGCAGTTGAGGAATAAATGAATATGAATGATGATATGTGAAGAGAGGATATTCCACCACCAAGGGATAATAGGCCACAACTTAGGGATTTCAACAACACCACTTATGGTTGGAATGAATATCGCTTGAACCCTATGGCCATGGATGTTATTGATGCTATAGTGTTTCCACCATTACCGATAGACACTTTGTTCATGGTGTCGAGTGGATTACTCCAAATACTCTAAAATAATGGTTTGTTTATAGGGTTACCTTCAGAGGATCCCTATCGTCATCTCCATAACGTCGTGTTCGTCTGCAAAAGAGTCATGGGGACATAAAATATTTCTTTGGATGCAGTTAGTTTGCGAGTGTTCCCATTTTCACTAACTGGTAATGCAACTGTGTGGTTGTCTGAGCTTCCCCAAGGTACGATAACAAGCTGGGCAGAGCTTCAGAGAGTTTTTTTAGAAAGGTACTTTCCAAGGTCAAAGAAGCTTAAGCTTAAAAACCACATAAACAATTTTGAGCAATTGCCACGGTGATGCTATTAGTACCACATGGGAGAGGTCCACCAAGTGCTTGTGAATGGTTCTTGATCATAAGATTGTTGATGATGCCTTGGTTGAGATTATCTATCAGGCGCTTGACGAGAATAGTCAAGCTTGTGCTGACATAATCATGGGAGGTATGTTTCTTGATCAACCTTTTCTGTTGATCGCCGAATGGATGGAGCAATTGGTTAAAAACAATAGAGCATGGGGTAAAAGAGAGAGAGGTGATATGAAGACTTCTTGTGCATTAAACACCGACAATGAGCAAGATAAAGTCAATGAGGAGATCATGCAACAACTTACCCAACTTCGCAAAAGCATGGACTTGGTCTTAAAGTAAAATCAAGTGACTATTCAAGCGGTGACATACCAACCTCCTAAGGCACCCATGTATGATGAACCATTCTTTGACGAAGATACTTGCTTCATGAGTAACCAATTGGTGGGTTTCTCAACCAACCCCCAAGGGTCCAACACGGACTATTAGAGGCAAGGTTCCAGAAATCAAGGTCAAAAATACAACCATGATGGTGCATATAGAGACAACCGAGGTGGTTATTATGAAAGGGAGAGAGTGTCGAATGGCAAATGGGGTAGAAAATATGGCTATAGAAATGGTCCTTATGTGATACCCCACAACCGTGATGCTGGATCAAGTACTTCTAGGATTGAGGAGATGTTCGACAAGTTATTAAAGAGGGCCGACCATCAAGATGAGACATTGAAACTAATGAAAGCGGATATTTCAAGCATATCACAAAGATGGAGTCTCACTAAGTGGCAATCAAATAATTGGAACAACAATTTGGGCAAGTTTCTTCTCAATTGAACCAATGCCAAAAGGGCACTTTACTAGGAAATACGATCAAAAATCCCAAGAATGATGGGCATTGCATGGCGGTCATTACTAGAAGCGGTAAAAGCACCATAGATCCCCCAAGGTCGGTAGTTGTGGATAAAGCCGCAAGAAGAGTGATGATGAAAAAGCTAAAATGAATTACACAAATGGGAAACCAAAGAGGTTCAAGACCTTTCCAAGACCTCGACCACCTTTTCCTCAAAGGCTCAAGAACAAAGAAAAAGATGATAAGGTTGAACATTTTCTAGTAATGATCAAGAAATTGTCGATGAATATTCCTTTGATCAAAGCTTTAGAGAAGATGCTGGGCTATGCAAGGTGCATGAAAGATCTAGTCAAGATGAAGCCAACTGTGAGTCAAGACCCTTCCCAAAAGTTTTAACATTGTAGTGCCATCACTACTAAGTCACTAGTCCAAAAATGTGAAGAACCAAGCGCTTTCACCACACCATGCATAGTCGGGGAATTGGCATTTGTCAAAGCACTTTGTGATCTTGGTGCTAGCATAAATTTGATGCCAGTTGCCATCTTCAAAAAGCTTCGATTGGGTACTCCTATTACTACAAAGATGCGGTTATTAATGACAGACACAACAATCAAGAATCCTACGGGGGTACTTTATGATATGCTAGTAAAGGTAGACAAATTTATACTTCCTGCATATTTTGTTATTCTTGATTGTGAAGTTGATTTTGCAGTTCTTATTATTTTGGGGAGGCATTTTGTAGCCACATGTTGCACTATAATTGATATGGAGAGAGGACAACGCATATTCAGGTTTGGTGAAAAAGCAGTGGTGTTTCAAGTCTGTCAACAAGGTAGTAAAGACTGTGATTTAAGGGTAATCTTAGTGATCAAAACTATTGATGATGATGAATCAAGGGTTCCAGTCGAGCTACATCTTGGAGTTGATACTTTGGAGGCAGTGTTGATGAATTTTGATGGTGATGGTATCCCAGATTATGAGAAGAAAGTGAATGCTCTTGGGGTATCATTTGGTCCCATATGTCAGGCAAAATTAGAAAATCTACAGAACAAGGAATCCTCACCCACAAAGCTGTCCATAGAGATCCCACCGGAGTTGGAACTGAAAGAACTCCTGTCGCATTTGAAATATGCATTTTTGAGAGAGCATGATACATTGCCAGTCATCATTGTTGTAGATTTGAGTGAACATTAGACAAAGGCGCTTGTAGCAGTACTAAAGAAATTCAAAAGAGCTATTGGACAGACTATTGTAGATATTATTGACATCCCTCTTGGTATATGCACTCTCAAGATTCACTTGATTAAGGGCTACAAGACAAACACTAAGCACCAGCGATGGTTAAATCCTTTAATGCAAGAAGTGGTTCGAAAAGAAATCATCAAGTGGTTAGATACAAGGGTAATCTACCCTATTGGAGACAGTGAGTGGGTAAGCCCTATTTAGTATGTCCTAAAGTAGAGGGTATCAAAGTGGTGCCAAATGCCGAAAATGAGTTGATTCCCATGCGACCAGTCACCGAATGGAAAGTGTGTATGGATTACAAGAAACTTAATGCACCACTAAAAATGTCCATTTTCCTATGCCATTCATGGATCAGATGCTTGATAGACTTATAGAAAAGGGTTGGTACTATTTTCTTGCTGGATATTCGAGGTATAATCAAATTGTCATTGCGCTAGAGGACCAAGAGAAAACCACATTCACATGCCCTCTACTTTTGCATTCGAAAGAATGTCGTTTGTATTGTATAATGCTCCTGCAACATTTCAAAGATGCATGATGTCTATTTTCTTGTACATGGTGGAGAGTACGATTGAGTTGTTCATGGATGATTTTAGTGTGGTAGGTCAAACCTTCAAAGATTGTCTATTACATTTGCATGATGTTTACAGTGATGTCTCGAAAGTCATCTGGTGTTGAATTGGGAGAAGTGTCACTTCATGGTTAAGGAAGGTATTGTGTTGGGTCATAGAATCTCGCATAAAGGCATTGAAGTTAACAAAGCAAAAATTAAGGTGATTAAGAAACTCCCACCACTGATCTCAGTAATAGGTGTTAGGATCTTCTTGGACCATGCAGGGTTCAACTGACGCTTTAAAAGATTTCTCAAAGATTTCACATCCTTTATGCAAATTGTTGGAAAAAGTCACCAAATTCATGTTTGATGATGCATGTATGCAAGCTTTTGAAGAATTGAAGAGAAGGTTGAGTTCAGCTCCTATCATTATGGCTACGGATTGGTCAAATCCCTTTGAATTAATGTATGACGCTAGTGGGGTTGCTGAAATGACCCCAAAAAGTGCCCAAAAATATGCTTCAAAAGTGGCCGGAGTCATAATTTCCATATATCTAAATATCCATGCGTGATATCGAAAATCCAACTTTATATTCTTGTTCAGCGGGTCAAATCGAGTGGGAAGTGGGTCTAACCCCGATTTTAGAGCAATCGTATCAAAATTCAGAATTCCCAAAAATGTAATTTTCAGTGTTGTTTACGGCGTCACTTCCGCGACGAGCAATAGTATTAAAACTGGTGCATATTTTTTACTTCGGTCCAAGACTTTTAAGTCTTGGGCCTAAGTATTCCCAAACGTGAAAATACTTACACTTAGCCATTTTTCACCCTCATATCATTCAAAACATTCCCCAATACTCATATAAACACTTTGCCAAATATTTTACTCCTAAACTCAAGTCTCAAAACCCTTTCATGATCTTAGGGATTGCACTCAAGCTTCAAGTCTCCATCTCCAATATTCATCAAGTTCATCTCCTAAGCTAAAGTATATGGGTTTCTTTTATGGGTTCCTTTCATCCATGATACCCGAGCTTCCTTTTACTTAACTTTGCATGATTTAAAGATGATTTACTCATGGGTCCTATTTATTATGAAAAATCACAGCAAACTATGTTGTGATTTATGAAATTGTGACTGTATTAGCATATTTTGAGCTATGAATCTAAGATGTATTGTAAGATGTTATGAAGGGTTTTGATGTTTATTACTTGAGGGTGTTACCAATAATCTATTGAAGGTTTTACATTGAATTATCTAGCATGATTTTTACTCTTGAATTGCATGGTTTACACTAATACTACACACCCTCTAAGTGTTAGATAAAATGTCTGACTAGGGTTTCTTGAGAAATTGAAGATTTAATGCATGTCTTATGAGTTGAGTGACTATATGATGATGAAAGGAATGTATATATGCGATGACTATACGATGAATAGAGGAATGTATGTATATGATATTATCTCTATAGTGTTGGGAATGACCAAGCCTCATTGGGGAGGTTGTAGGCCCGGGTAAACTTGTTTAGAGGTTTGTATCTCAATCGCCTCGCTCGGGAGATGGTAGACCCATGAAACCATGTTGGGGGTTTGTACCCATCAACCATGTTGGGGGTTTGTACCCATCAACCATGTTGGGGGTTTGTACCTATCAACCATGTTGGGGGTTTGTACCCATCAACCATGTTGGGGGTTTGTACCCATCAACCTTGTTGGGGGTTTGTACTCCATCAACCATGTTGGGGGTCTGTACCCATCTATCCGTTGGGGAGTTTGTACTCCATCAACCATATAAAGGTGTTTATAGCTCATGCGCCTCACCAAGGTGGTGGTACTCCTTGCATTTCACTAATAATGGTCTCAACCTAACATGTATTATGTTCTATATAGGCATGACTTGACTGCAAGCATCTTCCATTCATGTCATATTGTTATATGCTCATCTATTGCCTAATTATGCATTTTGATTATGATGCGTATCTATTGTTGCATTGCATCCTACATATGTAGTACAGTCAAATGTACTAACACATACTTTATGCCTACATGATGTCACCATATAGGAGTCGGAGCACTACTTGATTATCTTACAAGCTTGTTTGTGAGTCCTCCATTATGGGGATATTGCTTATGATCTCTTTCTATGTATTAAGATTATCTTTCTTTTATTTAGATATTGACTATGAAGGTGAGCCCGATTTCCTGTCTTGGCCCCCGCTCTTATCTATGTAGTAGAGATGTTGTTGGTCATGATATGTATCAATGCTATGAGCTTTGACTCTCTTGTTTTTTGAGGTTTATGATGTGGAGGCTTACCCTAGTCCCAATTTTCCTTGTTTATGCTTATCTCTTATAGTCATTTTAATTTCTTTCACGACCAAGGATATGTAATGATATGCTATGAGGCTTGTTTGGGGTTCCTTCAAGTTTCTCAGTCACTGATCATGTCTATGCCCTAGGATTGGATCATGTCAAAGATTATATCAGAGCATTAGGTTGTTATATCCTTTTATTCCAACTCACCATGTTGATTAGAGTCTTACTCATGGTTGTGTTGTGCACCACAACTATGAGTAGGAGGCTATGAGATGTTTTTAGGAAATGTTTCCCTTCTTTATGTTCTAAGTCATGTTATAGATTTGAAGTAAGTTTTTCCTCCTAATGATTATTCTTTGCTATGCTATATAATGCCTAACATAAGAGGAAGACGATCCCCGCACACCCGAGGAGCAACTGGCCAATGGGGAGCTCCGAGATGTTGTCCTTTTGCTTGCACAAGTTTTGGCTAATCAAGACAATCAAGGTACCCAAGCTCCTCATGCTCTTACACCAGTTTCTTATGTGAGAGACTTCATGAGAATGCATCCCCCACAATATTATGGGTCAGAGGTAGATGAGGACCCTAAAGAGTTCATTGATGAGGTCTATAATGGGTTGGAGGTTAGAATAAAAGGTGGAGTTGGCGGCCTACTAACTCAAGGTGGTAGCACAAATATGGTACAACCAATAGAAGGAAGATAAGGGAGTCAACTATGTAGTGCTTTAGGAAGATTTCAAGGTGGCTTTCCGTAATCGATTCTTCCATCTTGAGTTTATGGAAGCCAAATTGGTGGAATTTATGAATTTGAGACAAAAGTCTATGAGTGTGAGGGAGTATTCCCTCAAGTTCAACCAACTTTCAAAGTTTTCTCCTTACTTGGTTGTGGACCCAAGGTCAAGAATGAATAAGTTCGTGATAGGTGTGTCTGATGTAGTAAGTGAAGAATGTCGGTCTACTATATTGATAGGTGACATGCACTTATGCTGTTTGATGACCTATATCGAAAAAATGGAAGAGGAGAAATTGAGGAAGAGGAGAAATTGAGGAAGAGAAGGGGTCATGAGGCCAAGAGGGCCTGCTTTGAGGGTAATTTCCAAAAGGGTGGCCGATTACATAAAGGACAAGGGTCTTGTCATGCATTCCAAAAGAGGGTTGCCAATGACTTTCTAAGGGCCCAAGGTGTTAGGGGAGTGGTTCCTAATGGTGGGTGTCCAAAATGTGGTAGGGGTCATAGTGACCCATGCTTGAGGTATACAAATGTTTGTTATGGTTGTGGGGAAGTTGGGCATAAAGTGATGGAATTCCCTCGAAATCGCAACAAGGAAAAGGAGGTTCGTCCACAAGGTGCTAATGCAGTTCTTTTGGGGAGAGGTGGCCAACCAGATGGTGGCACAAGGCACAATTGGTTTTATGCTTTGCATGGGAGGCAATGGGTTGATGAGGTCCCCAATGTTACTGGTATGTTGAAAATCTTTGATTTTGGTGTGTAAGCATTGATTGATCTGGGCGCTAATCTTTCTTTTGTTACCTCCTTTGTTGCCAAAAGGTTCCATGTTGAGCTCGAATTGTTGCATGAGTCTTATGAAGTATCTACTCCTATTGGTGCATCTATTGTTGCTAGGAAAGTCTATAGAATTTGTCCTATTTACATCTTGCAGAAAATATTACTTTTTGATCTTGTTGAGTTGGACATGATTGATTTTAATGTCATTCTTGGGATGGATTGGTTGCATGCATACTATGCATATATTGATTGTAGAACACGTAGAGTCAAGTTTCAATTCTCAAATGAACCCGTCCTTGAATGGGAGAGTCAAAGTGTGGTGGTCAAGGGTAGATTCATCTCTTGCATTAAAGCCTATAAGTTGATCTCTAAGGGGTGTCTTTTATCATCTTGTGAGAGTTAGGGATGTGGAGTCTAAAGTCCTTTCAATAGAGTCAATCTCGGTTGTAAATGATTTTCTTGATGTTTTCCCAAATGACCTTCTCGATGTTCCTCTCTAAAAGGAAATAGACTTTGATATAGACCTCCTCCCCGATACTCAACCCATTTCTATTCCCCCTTACCGTATGGCCCCGATGGAGTTATAGGAGTTGAAGAAACAATTGAGGGACTTATTGGAGAAGGGTTTCATTAGGCCTATTCAATCCCCTTGGGGTGTGCTGGTGTTGTTTGTAAAGAAGAAGGATAGGTCTCTTAGAATGTGTATTGACTATCGGCAACTCAATAGGATCACCATCAAGAATAGGTTTCCTCTTCCAAGAATTAATGATTTGTTTGACCAATAGCAAGGGGCTAGCCACTTCTATAAGATTGATCTTCTGCCTAGGTACCATCAATTGAAGATGAGGGTGTGTGACATTCCCAAGACGCCCTTCTGCACTAGTTGTGGGCATTATGAAATTGTGGTTATGTCTTTTTGGTTGACCACTGCACCAACCATATTTATGGACCTAATGAATAGGGTCTTTAAGTCCTACCTTGATTCCTTTGTTGTGGTCTTCATTGATGATATTTTGATCTATTCCCATGGTGAGGAGGTGCATAGGGCTCATTTGAGTATTCTGTTGCAAAGATTGATGGAAGAGAAGCCATATGCTAAGTATGAGAAGTGTGAAATTTGGTTGAAAGAGGTTTCCTTCCTAGGACATGTGGTGTTGGGGATGGTATTAAGGTGGATCCTAAGAAGATCAATATGATTAGAAATTGGCCTAGACCATTGAATATTAGGAGCTTCTTGGGCTTAGCGGGTTACTATCGGAGATTTGTGAATGGGTTTTCTTCTATTTCTTAACCTATGACAAAATTAACACAAAAGAAGGCAATGTTGGTGTAGACCAATGATTGTGAGAGGAGCTTCCAAACCTTGAAAGATAAGCTTGTATCCGCTCCTATATTGTAACTTTTGGATGGGCTTGAGGGATTTATTATGTATTGTGATGCTTCTAGAGTTGGTTTAGGTTGTGTACTAATGCAAAATAATAAGGTGATAGTCTATGATTCTAGGCAACTCAAAGTGCATGAAAAGAACTATCCTACTCACAACCATGAATTAGTTGTCGTGGTGTTTGCTTTAAATATTTGGCATCATTATTTGTATAGGGTGTATGTTGATGTGTTCACCGATCATAAGAGCGTCCCATATGTCTTCACTCAAAAGGATATCAACTTGAAACAATGAAGGTGGCTAAAACTTCCTAAGGACTATGATATGAGTGTGTACTATCATCACGATAAGGCTAATGTGGTGGCGGATGCCTTGAGTAGGGTGTCTATGGGTAACCTAGCTCATGTTTATAGTGATGATAAGGAGATGGCAAGGGAAGTACATCAGTAGGCCAGATTGGGGTTAGATTTGAAGAGGTTGGCAATGGTGATGTAGTTGTTGTGGATGGTTCTAAGTCCTTCTTGGTTGATGAGGTGATAGCAAAGCAAGATCTTTCCCTCCTTATTAGAGTTGGAGGCCTTCGTGAAAGAAGGCAAGGTGGAGGTTTTCTCCTAAGGGGGAGATGGTTCCCTTAGGTACCAAGGTAGGTTGTGTAAACCTTGTGTTGATGGCTTGATAGAAAAGATCATTGATGAGGCCCACAACTCTTCTTATTCTATACACCTTGGTTCCACCAAAAATGTATAGAGATTTGAGGGATGTGTATTAGTGGGGAGGCTTGAAGAGGGACATTGCCAAATTTATTTCTGGTTGTCATAGTTGTAAACAAGTCAAAGCCGAACATCAGAGGCCAGGTGGCCTAACCCAAGACATAGAGGTTCCTACTTGGAAGTGGGAAGAGATTAATATGTATTTTGTGGTTGGTTCATGTAAGACTAGAAAAGGTTTTGATTCCATTTGGGTTGTGGTTGACAGGATGACAAACTTGGCTCACTTTTTACCGGTTAAAACCACGTATGGAGTTGAAGATTATGCTAGGTTGTACTTTCATGACTTGGTGAAGTTACATGGGGTTCCTTTGTTCATCATATCGGATCGTGGTGCTCAATTTACTTCATACTTTTGGAGGTCCTTTCAAAGGGGTCTTGGTACAAGAGTTAAACTTACTACGACCTTTCACCTTCAAACGGATGGACAAGATGAAAGAACTATCCAAACACTTAAGGACATCCTTAGGTCCTGTGTAATCGAGCTTAAGGGTAGTTGGGATGATCACTTTCCATTGATTGCATTTTCCTATAACAATAACTATCATTCTAGCATTAGTATGGCTCTTTTTGAGGCTCTCTAAGGTTGGAGTTGTAGATCACCGGTTGGTTGGTTTGAGGTTGGTGAGGTAGCTTTGTTAGGACCAGATTTGGTTATGGAAACTCTTGAAAAGGTTAGAATGATTAGAGAAAATTTGAAGACGGCCCAAAGTTGGTGACTGGGTCTACCTAAAGGTTTTACCCATGAAGGGTGTGGTTCATTTTAGTAAAATGGGTAAGTTGATTCTAAGATATGCTGGTCCTTATGAGGTGATAAGAAGTGTTGGCAAGGTATCTTATGAGTTGGAATTGCCTAGTGAAATGAATTTGGTTCATCTGGTGTTTCATATGTCTATGTTGAGGAAATGTGTGGGTGATCCAAATGCTAATGTGCCTTTTGATGTTGTGGATGTTGTTGAGGATAGTGACTTATGAGGAGGTTCGGGTTCATATTTTTAATAGACAAGTGAAGAGATTGAGGAACAAAGAGGTGGCTTCCGTTAAGGTCCTTTAGAGGAACTGACAAGTCAATAGTGCTACATAGGAGGCCAAAGCGGACATGCAAAAGTGATATCCTTATCTTTTCCACTTTACTCAAGCCTAAGGTATTGAACTAAGTCATTTATATGATCTCAAGACTTAAGTTCATCCCTCATGTCATTGCATATGTTCCTATTTAAATTGATAAGTTCATGATGTTTTACACTTACGACGAGATTTTTGAAATAATTTTTAAGTGCATTGTTGCATGTCTATGTGGGCTGAAGTTGTCATGTTTGTGTCTGTCATATACATTTCTTTGACATTCGGGGATGAATGTTCACAAGGGGGAGATATTGAAATGACCCCAAAATGTGCCTTGGAAGTGCTCGGAATCGTAATTTCCATATATCTAAAAATTTGTGCATGATATCAAATATCTGACTTCATATTCTTGTTTAGGGAGTCAAACTGAGTGAGGAATGGGTCTAACCCTAATTTTAGAGAAACCGTATCAAAATTTGAAATTCCTAAAAAAACAATTTCCAGTGTCGTTTACGCGTCCCTTCCACGATGCGTACCAGTGTTAAAACTGGTATAAATTTTTCACTTTGGTCCAAGACTTTTAAGTCTTTGGCCTAAGTGTTTCCAAGCTTGAAAATACCTATACTTAGCCATTTTTCACCCTCATATCATTCAAAACATTCCCCAATACTCATACAAACACTTTTCCAAATATTTCACTCATAAACTCAAGTCTCAAAACCCTTTCCAGATCTTAAGGATTGCACTCAAGCTTCAAGTCTCCATCTCCAATCTTCATCAAGTTCATCTCCAAAGCTAAGGTATGTGGGTTTCTTTCATGAGTTCCTTTCACCCATGATACCCAAGCTTCCTTTTACTTAACTTTGCATGATTTAAAGATGATTTGCACTTGTGTCCTATTTATTATGAAAATTACTACACAATATGTTGGGATTTATGAAATTGTGACTTTTTAAGCATGTTTTGAGTTAGAATCTTAGATTTATGTAAGATTTGATGAATAATTTTGATGTATATTGCTTGAGGGTGTTATCAAGTATCTCTTGAAGGTTTTACAATAAATTTTCTCGAATGATTTTACTCTTGAATTTCATGGTTTTACACTAGCACTACATATCCTCTAAGTACTTGATAAAATGTCCGACTAGGGATTCTTGAGGAATTGAAGGTCCAATGCATATCTTATGAGTTGAATGACTATATAATGATGAAATAATGATGAAATGATGATGAAAGATATGTATGTGTGTGATGACTATAAAATGATGAGAGGAATGTATGTATATGATATTATCTCTATAGTGTTGGGAATGCTGGAAGTGGAGATGATGAGCATCCTTGAAGCTTGCCATTGCTCATTAGTCAGTGGCCATCACAATGGAGCTCACACAACTTATAAAGTGTTATAGTGTGGATATTATTAGAGTTCTATATATCAAGACGCTCATGATTATGTCAAGTTATGTGACATATGTCAAAGAGAGGGTGGAGTCTTACAGAGGCAAAAACTTCCTCTTAATCCCATTTCAGTGATCGAGTTGCTTGACATATAGGGAATTGACTTCATGGGACCCTTTGTTAGCTCTCAAAGGAAAAAGTATATTCTTTTCGTTGTAGATTATGTCTTTAAATGGGTGGAGGCCATAGCCCTGCCAAACAACGAGTGTAAGAGTGTCACATGTTCTCTTCGAAGGAACATTTTTTCCAAATTTAGAACACCTCGAGCAATTATCAGTGTTGGAGGCTCTCATTTTTGCAACATATTACTCAAAGCACTCCATGAGAAGTATGGAGTAAAGCATCGTGTGTCAATGCCTTATCACCCCTAAACTAGTTGGCAAGTGGAAGTATCGAATAAAGAGATAAAGTAAATCTTGTCTAAAACTGTGAACGTGAATGGCATCGATTGGTCCCGAAAGTTGGATGATGCATTGTGGGCTTACTGCACCGCCTTCAAAACACCGATTGGTATGTATCCCTACTAACTAGTTTTTGGAAAGGCTTGTCACTTCCTGGTCGAACCAGAGCATAAAGCAATATGGGCATTAAAGAAGCTGAACCTAGATTGGAATGGAGCAACAACATCTAGGCTAATGTAGATTAATGAGCTACATGAGTTCAGATTAAGAGCATATGAGAGTTCTGCATTGTACAAATGAAGAATGATGATTTTGCATGACCGTAGAATTGACAACCGCCAATTTACACCAGGGGATATGGTGTTGCTTTAGAACTCTCAATTGAAGTGGTTTCCTGGGAAGCTCATATCTAACTAGATGGGGCCTTTCCTGAGTAGTACGTGTCTTTAGTCATGGTGCTATCGAGCTAGAAAGCAGGGATGGAAAGATTTCCTAGGTCAATGGCCAAAGATTCAAGCTCTACATAGGTGACATAGAGGAAATCAAGGTAGTTGAGGATTGGGACCTTGAGGAAGCATGAATATCAAGGCTCATCTCGTCATGCTGCGACACTATATTAGGCGCTTCTTGGAAGCCAACCCAAGGTATGCCCCTTGTTTCCCTTATTGCTTACATATATACTTTGAGGACAAAATTTTTCTTTCAGTGGGGTGTGGAAAGTTATAGATTAGGGTGAAGTCTGAATGACTCCATAGATTCCCTATTTTTTATCCAAAGGTTTTCTTGTCGTGTTTTTTTTCTTGTAGATATTTTTAATTTCTATGGAACCGACATGTTTAGATAGTCTAGACAATTTGTAGATATATAGAAACTATTATTTTTTGACATATGCATAATCTTGAATGATTTTATGAATATTTTAAAAATAGGTACCCTCAAAATTTTTTGGCAATGTTTGTTCTGATAAAGATGAGGCAAGTTGATACTCGAAGCATGACTTGTGAGTTTATGTAATTATGTATGTATTGTCATGTGTATGTGAGCCTATTTTGTCATATTCGTGCATTGAGTACTGACTCAGAACTTGTCTTGTTACTCTGAGATTAGATTGGAGATTTGGTTGATAGGGAAATAATCTTAGGCCATTGTTCTTTTAGTGAGCCCACTTTTGCCTAAATGACCTACCAAATGTAGTAGTGATCCCTTGTTCAAAATGTCTTAGCTTTGCATGTACCTGTTCTTTCTTGATACCTAGATAGCCTAGCCTTGTTGTGTGAAATACTTTGATATTGGCCCTAGTCTATCCTTGAACACATGAACCTTGATTGAGGTAAAAAGCCTAAGTTGAGGGTGGCTACCAAAAATAGCGCTGGTTTAGCGAATGGATATTGTGTACTTTACCTCAAGCTAAAGCCTAAGTTGAGGGTGGCCGTTGTTGTGGTAAAATAATGAAAATGAGATGGTTAGCTAGGAAAGGAAGAAAGAAGAGAAATATCATGTGCCGGGTGAGAGAAAAAGAAAAGAAAAGTGCCTTGGATTGAAAAGAATAGTAAAATGTGTTCAAAAAATAAGGCACAGTTGAAAAAAGAAAAGAAAGCACTTGCAAAAGCTTGAAAAAGAAGAATAAGGGAGAATATGATGAAAATGGTGGAGTTGTGGAGTAAAAGTGTTCAAAAATGTGGATCAAGGATAGCTTTTAGTCACTACTTGCCTAAAATGCCAAACCAAATCCCCATGAGCCTACGTTACAAGCCCATTAAGTCCCAAAGTGATCCTAGTTCAACTAGTCAACAGTCCATAGTTTGAGTATATGGGAAAGTTTATGGTGTTAATTATCATGCATGAATTTCATTTGTGAGAGTGAGAATGCTTACACAGTCCCCGAACTTTGATTGCTTTTTGAGTGAAATATATGGACTTCTTTTCTATGAGGGCATTTGCATTGCACGATGGACATGATACTTGTTTAGGGACTGTGGATTGATGATACTTCTTCACTTGTCATAGTTGGATTGTTAGATGTATTATTATGTTTTGGTTTGCTTGGTAGCTTTGCAATCAAGTATTGAAAATGAGAGTTGGGTACCTGAATTGGAGTTAAGTGATATTTGTGCCATTAGAGTAGTTGCTATGTGTTTCTCATTGTCTACTTAAATCGAGTCATCGCTTGAGGGCAAGCAATAATTCTAAGTTGAGGGTGCTGATGTGCTGTCAAAATACAACACATTTGATGTCTAAAACAAGGGATTTTTCAAGTTCTTAATGTGACATTTTATGGTATCTATGTATTTTTTTTTCTTGCAGAAAAAATAGGTTGGCATGATTTTGGGAGAAAATTACAGATTTTGCTGAAATACAGGACATACAAGTCACCCTATGAGTTGTAGCCCAAGCTACGAGTCGTAAGGTGCCCTTGTAGCAAGAAGCAGTGAGCAAAGTTAAGAATTTGCAAAGTGAAGGTCATTTGTATGAGGCTAACCTACGAGTCATAAGTCTCACTACGACTTATAGGAGGTGCCCTTAACAAGAAACAGTGAGCAAAATGTTTGGACCAAGAACTGCAACTCAGGGCTACTAGAAGACACTATGAGTCTTAGAGCACACCATGACTTGTAGCAATGGGTCATAGCTGTCAAGTCCAAAAGGCCAAGTGCTGACTATAAAAGCTTGATTACGACTCGTAGGTCACCTTACGAGTCATACTTGCGAGACATAACTACTGCCAGCTGTATTTTTTTATTTTTAATTTTAGAGTCTTTTTATAAATAGTATAAATAGTTAATAATAGGGTTTTTGAAAGGGAGATTCGGCACTTTACAGATTTTGAATATACTTTGAATACTCTTACAACACTTTTTCTAGGGTTGAGTGTAGGTTTTCATTATTTTTAATTTGAAGACCCATTTTAGGGGATTAAAAATCACATTGTACTCATCTTCCATTAATCCAAGATTGTCGTTTCAACTCCAAGGTGTTCTTGTTCTTCATTGTTGTTGGACAATCTCTCAACCATGTCTTGTACATTCATTGTTGGTGATTTTACCTTACCCATGAGCAGCTAAGCACCAACAACTTGGGGTTATGGGAACCATGAGGAGTTGACTTGAACTTACCTAGATTTTGGGCATTTCTTTGATTGGGTATTTGTATGTATTGTGTATTTCCCTTCACTTTGAATATTGTTTGGTGGTGCCAACACCAAACCCCGGCTACTATCGCAATCCCGGCCAAGGTAGTGTCGAATAGGAAAAGGGAAGTAAATGATAGGATTTGATTGATGTGTTCTCATCTAATAAACTAAACTTGATCAATGGGAGGTTGACTGGGATAATGGGTAACAGTTAGTTGGCATGCTATGGTTGTCGATCAAGCGCCATGGTGAAATTCGACCTTTACCTTCATAAGAGGGATGGAAGAACCTAAGTTACGATCCTGCAAGCAATGTATTGATTGGAATTATGTTGTTTAGGGTAATTGAGTCAATGAATCACAGGCAACACAATTCCCAAGTTGTCCCTCAATTTGATTGTCTTCTTGCATAAATAGCATAGTGTTTATTTTTGTTCTTCATTTTGAATCACAGAAAACCCCATTCTAAAGAATATAGTGATTGATGCCTGAAATGATTGTTAGTGGATCAACATAGTCAAGTCCCGTATTCCTTTTGGATTCGACCCTAACCTCTGGTTAGGTTTATACTTGACTGTGACCGCTTTACTGTTGGAGTGTGAACATCATTGATTAACCAACTTATCTCCCCGGGGGGGGGGGGCGGTTATGACAACTATAAAAAGTAATACTAGACAAAGGCAAGTGTTAAATCAGTATGAACAGTAACTAAGGTATTGCGTTCCCCATGATTCCCTAACGCAATATTACCAGATAACCGAATTCTTTTTTTTTCAGTGTATAGCATGCAGAATGGTAAGTTAAGTTCACCAAACCCTTTGGCCCAGGCGAAAGGCGAATTTCACTATGTGATTTGCTCCATCCCACAGTGTGATATTGGTAATATCGAAAATATACTTCTAAAAAGAAATATAAATGGTCATATACAATATACTTACCCAACTTGTGAGTTGGGATCAATCCCACACGGAATATGGAAAAAACTTATCAATAGTAAAAATTTTAACTTGATAATCGTTATCACAATTGGGGAGAGGGTGTTTAATTTAAGAAAATAGAAAACAACAATAAAAATAATAATAGCTTACAATTTAATATTTATTTGTGTAAATATAAATAGAAGTAACTAGGAATTTGTTCCCATGATTTCATAACTTATCAAGAATAATATGTTAGTGATCTATTTCAATATTTAGCATGCAGAACGGTTAGTTAAATTCACCAAGCCCTTTGGTCAAAGGTGAGAAGTTTTTTTCACTATCTGGCTTGGCATCTCCATAGTATGCTTTACTAACCCTTATCTATTAGTGCCAGTACAACCTCCCCTTTGCCTAGTTTGGTTGATTAGACAAGAACACATCAATCGAATCTTGTTAATTAATCTCTTTTCCTATTCATTACTCCCTTGGTCCAGTCAGTAACATTAGGCGGGTTCTAATGTTGGCCACCATTAGAAAACATTAATAACTAAGAGAATTAGTTAATATAGGTATAAAATCTACTCAAGAATCAACTTTTACGCTAACTTACTTTGTTAATCCATCATAGTTCCCACAATCCTAGTTATAAAATTTAGATACTAATTATTATTAGAAAAATACAATTAAAATTTATAAAAACAAACTCACTTGTGTTAATCATAAAAATTCAAGAACAATAGCTAAAATAATCTTCCAATAGTCAAGAACATAAATAAATAATAAAGGGAGAAGAAAAGAATAAATCAAAATTCTCCAATCTCCATGACGACTCTTTCAAAATTCCAAGCTATAAAATTCTAAACCTAGATTGGGTTAGTGAGTTACTTGTGGATGAATTATTTCTATAGACTATTTATAGATGTAGAAAAATAACTAAGTCCAAAATAAAATGGGAAATCCAAAATCGGAAGGATACTTGATTTCTTTTTCGCCGCTACTGGAAAGTTGCCACCTCAAAATTTCTCCTTTCGTTGGGAAGCTGCCATGTTGCAATGATAACAATTGCAAATCAAATTGCAATTGTGCCGCATACCTCACTTTTGATTGTTTTATTAAATTTAGTCGATTGAGCTACCTACTTGATTTTCCTACTGTTATCTTTAATTTTTAATTCGTTTTAGATCCAAATTTCTTCATCTTTGTGTCAATTTAATCCTACAAATAAAATATATAATTTAGCACAATTCAGAAAATTTATGCTAAAAAAGAATAAAAAAAGATCAAATGTGGAGTAAAAACTAATTAAATATATTTATTTTTCACCTCACATCAAACATTACTAACCCTTATGCCACGACCCAAGCCTAGGGCCCAGACATGACACGGCTAATGGGGAACCCAAAGGAACCCCAAACAAGCCTCTTAACATATCAATCACACATCCTTGGTCGCACATCAGGATAACAACAAGAGATGTAATGAAAAGGAAAATGGGACTAAGGGAAGTCTTTGATCATCATAAAAGCATAAGAGAGTTAAGCTCATAGCATAATTACATCTTAATGTCTAACAACACCTCTAACATGGAATGAAGCAAAGGCCAAGATACTTTTTGGGCTCACCCTCATAGTATCAAGTGTTCAACACAAAGCGATATCAAATAGTAAGAGTAGCATAGATAGTGTCCCCGGACTAGAGGACCCATCAAAGCTTATCTTCTGAAGTAGCAAAACTAGCCACGTGGAGGATGATTGAGAGGTGCTCTAGTCCCTACATAGTAACATCATATAGGTATAGAGTATGTGTTAGTACATTTGAATGTACTAAGTATGCAGGTCACAATGAATCAAAACACAAGCCAATAAAGTCAAAATGCAGAATCATAAGCAATGGATAAGTATAATATCAATATGGCATGCATGATCAATGTTTGAAGTAAAACATGCCTGAAATTCATAAAACTTGCAAAATATATATTACATGTGTGGGAAGAGCCCATAACCAACATAGACCAAGAGAATGACTACTTGGAATCAAAGGCATGTCATACCCTTGTAAAGGTGATGAGGTTTCCACCACTCAACATGGTGATTGGGCATGTCACCCCTAAACAAGGTGATCGAGGTATCCACCCCTCAACATGGTGATTGAGGTATCAAACCTTCAACATGGGAATTGGGCATGTCACCCTCCAACAAGGTGATCTAGGTATACACCCATCGACATAGTGATTGGGTAGGTCACCCCCCAAAAAGGTGATTGAGGCTGGCCTCCTTCCTCAGATTATTGGAACCCAGGTAATTCACGAGGAAAGGTCCCACTCGTGCTTCTTTCCGCTGTAGGCTTTCCCTTGCTTGCTTTTTGCTTCTTAACCCGGGTCCCCTATAGGAGGCTCCACTTAAGAGGTGCATCTCACCCCCTCAACAAAGTGATTGGGCATGTCACCACCCAATAAGGTATGGTCTACTTGCAACACCATATATACTTTTCATGAATTCAATGCATACATACAAGCCCTTAATTATCATATAGTCACTTGACTTATAAACCATGTAGTAGATCATAAATAATTTGAGAAACCTTGTCAAGATATTTTATCAAACACTTGGTGGGTTCATAATGCTAGTTCAAAATCATGCAATTCAAGAGTGAAATAATATGAGAAAACTCAATGTAAATCAACCCACAAACACATAGTAAAACCCTCATGTAGGACACCTTGAAATCCATCATCAAATCTCATATTAGATCATAGTTTCATAGTTCAAAACATGCATAGTCTCAATAGGCAAAACAAATTCATAATATAAGCTTGAAATAGATAGACATGCATGATCAATCAACATTTCATAAAGCCACAACAAAATTTATAATCAAAATCCATAATAAGGGATACTCATAGATGATACAACTTGAAAACATGAAATTTTCACAAAAAGGGAGATTGAACTCTATGGGTGAAAGGAACCAATGAATGAACTTGAAAACATACATCAAACTTGGATTTTCTTAAGTTGAACTTGAAAATAACTTGGGGCTTGAAGAGAATTCTTGAGTTACAAAGTTAGGCTTGAAATCCTTGAAGTTTGAATAAGATATTTGGTTAAATCTTGAAGAGGGTTTTGAGAGGGTCTTGAGTGATATAATGTTAAAAATGGCTAAGTCTGGGTGTTTTTACGCATAAGTGGGCATGATGCTATTGATGATGTTCACACTCCAATAAGAAAGCAGTGGTTGTCAGTAATTAACCTAAGCAAAGGTCAGGGTTGAACCACAGGCAATACAGGGATTGGCTATAAGAATTCACTATCCATTATTTCGAGCATTGATAACTAAAATCTCTAAATTGGGGGGGGGGGGCTGTGATTTGAAAATAAAAATAAAAGTAAATACTCTACTTTTATGGAAGAAATACTCAAATTTAAGGACAACTTGGGAATTGTGTTCTCCATGGTTCGTTGACTCGATTACCCTAGACAACATAACTACAGTTGGCAATCCATATGCAGGATGATGAATTAGGTTCTTCCATCCCTCTTGTGAAGTAGAATGTCAAATTTCACCATGGTGCGTGGTTGGCAACTATGCTGTTCTAACTAACCATTACCCATTGTCCCAGTCAACTCCCCCTCCCCCAGGTCAGTTTGGTTGATTAGATAAGAACAAATCAATCAAATCCTGTCATTTACTTCACTTTTCTTATTCATCACTACCTTAGTCAGGATCGTAATAGTAGGCGGGGTTTGGTATTGACCACCCCCAAACAACCATCAAAATGAAGGGAAATAAATAATACATGTAAAACCCCAAACACATAAATACAATTAATCTAGGTTATAACAAGTCAACTACCCATGATTCCCACAACCCCAAGTTGTGGGTGCTTAGCTACTCATGGCTACGGCAAAACCAACAAGAATGTAAATACAAATACATAGTTGAGAATTTTACCCAAAATATTGAAGATAGATAACAACACAACTTGCAAACTAAAAGCTTGATAGATGGAGAATGAATACAATGTAAGATTTGCAATCCCCAAAAGTGGGTTTTCCAATTGAGAATAAGAATCTACACTAGAACCCTAGATATATTCTAGCGAAAATATTCAAAGTCTCAAGTTTGGAATCCCTTCAAAGTAAACCTAACATAAAGTATTTATAGTATTTACAAACTTAGCCCTAAAAATTACACAGAAAATACAGCTGGCAACAGGTACGTCTCATAAGTATGACTCATAGGGTAACCTATGAGTTGTCATCGGGGTTCGTATCAAGCACTATAAATTTTGGACTTGACTGTTACGACCCATTGGTATGATTTGCTGCTTGGGCTACGACTCGTATGCTCCTCTCATAGTCTAGGCCTTCAGTTTTTGGTCCAAGATTTTGGCTCTCTGTTTCTTACTATAAGTCCACCTATACGAGTCGTAATGAAACCTATGACTCAGAGAGTGGCCTCATAGGGCTAACCTCCACTTAGCAAATTTCTAATTTTTGCTCTCTGTTTCTTACTATTTGATCACCCTATGACACTTAGATTAGGCTACGACTCATAGGAAGGTTCATATGACCTGAACTTTAGCAAAATTTGCAATTTTCACCCAAAATTATGCCAACCTACCTTTTCTGCATTATCAACACAAAACACATAAAAATGAAAAAAAGTCGCATTAAGAACTCACAAAATCCCTTGTTTTAGGCATCAAATGTGTTGTATTTTGATAGCACATCAACACCCTCAACTTAGAACTGTTGCTTATCCTCAAGTGACGATTTAATCTAAGCAGACAATGAGAAGCACATGGTAGTTATACTAATGGCATATATATCATTTACTCTAATTCAGGTACCCAAATTTCATTTTCAAAAAACCAGATTGCTAAGCTATTAAGCAAAATAAAAAAACATAGTGATGTATCTGATAACCCAACTATGATAAGCTAAGGAGCATCAAGTATCCAAAATCACTGGGTTAGTCATATGCTAATCAACCGGTGCAAATGCCCTCTCAGAAAAGAAGTCCTTCTTACTCACTCAAAAGGAATTTCGAATTCAGGGAATGTGCAAGCATTCTTACTCTCACAAATGAAATTCATGCAAAATGACTAACACCATAGACTTGCCTCTATACTCAACTTCTGGATTGGTGACAAAGTGGGTTTGGATCACTTTCCCACTTAATGGCTTGTAGCATAGGCTCAT
Source organism: Solanum ossicruentum (assembly GCA_025774065.1). Classification (NCBI taxonomy): domain Eukaryota; kingdom Viridiplantae; phylum Streptophyta; class Magnoliopsida; order Solanales; family Solanaceae; genus Solanum; species Solanum ossicruentum. The sequence goes on from JAOTQR010143727.1 coordinate 46,677, forward strand.
GTGACTTTGGAATGACATTTTAGGCAAGTAGTGACTAGAAGTTATCCTTGAACCATGTTTACCCATACTTTTACCTTCATAACCCAACCATTTTCACTAAACCTAACCTTATTCTCCTTATTTAAGCTTTGCCCCGGTGCTTTTCTATTTCAGCCATGCCTTTATTTTGAACTCATTTTTGCTATTCTGTTCAGTTCAAGACACTTTTCTTTTCTTTTTCTCACCCGAATCATGACTTTTCATTTCTTTCTTTTTTTCCCTACTAACCACCTCTTTATCATTACTCTTATCACAATAAAGGTCACCCTGAACTTAAGCTTTTAGTCTGAGGTGAAATACATATCTATTCTCTAAACCAGGGCCACCATTTGTAGCCACCCTCAACTTAGGCTTCAGCCTCTATCAAGGTTCACATGTTCAAGGATAAACTAGGGCCAATATCAAGGTAGTTCATAAAACAAGGTTAAACTAGCTAGGTGTTGAGAAGAATGAGTGCATGAGAGGTTCAAACATTTGGAACAAGGGGTTTACTAACACAATTGGTAGGTCATTTAGGCAAAAGTGGGCTCACTAGAAGAACAAGGCCTAAGATCCCTTCCAATTCAACCACATCACCAAACTAATCTTAGAGTAATGAGCCAAGTTCTAAGACCATACATGATACATGAATACAGAAAAAAAAGTTCACAACACACATGGCATTGCACACAAAATCAAGTATCAACTCACACGTCATGCTTCCATCCTCAACTTACCTTTTCATTATCTAAACAAATATCATCAGATAATCAATATGCATAATTGAATCAATAACCAACAATCTCAAAAATTTTGAGGGTACCAAATATTCAAACCATTCAAAAAGCATTTACAGAATATGTATATGCCAAAAGACAATCACTACTATATATCAACCAATTATCTACACTACCTAGACGTGCCGGTTCAATAGAAATTAAAACATCCACAAGGAAAAAGAACACACGGCGAGATAACATTAGGATCAAAAATAGGGGAAGTTATGGACTTGAGGTTACTCAGACTTCAGGCTAATCCATAACTTTCCAAACCCCACCAAAATAGAATACTTTGTCCTCAAAGTAAAAACACAAGTTAAGACACACATCCAAACATATATATATATACACACACACACACACACACACACACCAAAAACACCATTTCAAAACCAACATCCAAAACAAAAGTAAAAAGAACATTCAAACGCGAAACATTTAAAAATATCCAAAACCAACATAAAGGAAATATTGTCTAACAGAAAGAACAAAGTATCCATAAATGGAACTTAAGGGCTCGGATAAAAATAGCAAATACCATGGTTCTCAAGCACCGATATTTGTCGGGTCAGTAGGGTCCTAGGCCATGGCCTCCTCCTCAGTAGTCTTGGATGTAGCTGCAAGTGATCTAGCCTCTCCATGTGTCATCTGCTACGCCCAGTCTCGCTGTATAGCTACCATAAGTAGCGACTCCTACACCACCTCCTCTGGTATTGACTCCTCCTTTATTGTTGCTAGGTCATCAGGTCTAGGCCTCTTTTGGCTCATCTCTGAGTCATCAGTCTCAAGGGGCCTCTTCACGTGGACATGTGAGTAGTCAACTAACCTGTCAATAATCTCATCACCCGCCGGTGCCACCTCTGGTACGGTAATAGGGGCCGCTAACATCAACAACAAGTCGGCCTTAAACTTTGCCAACTCCTCTGTCACTGTGCTTATGTCAGCAGGTTGAGCACCCTCAAGCCTCCTATGGGCTCTCACCTCGAATGCATCTATTCGGGCATCCACTAATCTAACCCTCTCATCTACCAAATCATGGGTGAATGCCTTTGCCTTCTCCTTTGAGTCCCGTACGGTCTGGCTGACCTATGGTCAGATCTATGCTACTAAATCTTGTAGCATGAATTTTGTTGTAGCTACCCTATGCACCAGTGCCTGAAAACCAACAACAGAGGTAAGAGATTCAACCTGCATAGTGGGTGATGATGGTGCGAGAGTACCCAGAGGAGAGTGTTGACTCAATCTCAATAGTGAGTAAAGGCTCTGCAGTATCTGGAGTAATACCGATGGTGGCTAGAGTTGGACCTTAAGTCTTAGGCACAACCTAGAATGGATCTGGGATGGTAGGAGAAGCTTTTCTCTATAGGGACACCGGGTTCTCATCAGCCTTGATCAAGCTGGGATCTATGGTACACAAGGCCTCTACATGTGGGTCCAAGTGAAGGGAGACACATACCCCTGCCTCATTACATAATCTATGTATCAGGATGGGAAAAGGCAATGAGGTTTGAGTACCAATCGCCGACTCATGGATCTGCTGGCCATAACTTGGGCCCAATCAATATCGTACCAGCTAGAATGTTGGCCAGTAGTACAACTCTCTCCAAGGTGATCACATTATAGTAAAGGCAGGCCTAATGGGCCAACGGATAATAGACCACCAAAACTTGGCTCGGAATAAGAGGTAGGATTTCATGATCTGAGCAGCGTGGTTTATGACCCACGTAGGCTCAAAACCCTCCTCGCAATCTGGCTGGCTATCCACCCAAGAAACTCTGTCTTTATATCCATATTCTTCTCACTCACTACTTTCCTCATCTTTATGATTCTATCATCATACTCTGCGGTGGAACGAGGTACTCTGTAGTTTGGCTTAAACTGAACCCTCTTGATAGTCTCCTCTAAAATATCAACAATTTCACCCAGAAGTAGAACTTCTCACAACCTCGGCCGCTCTATAGGTTTCTTCCCTCAAGGAAGATCTTAGAGAATAGTGGCATAATAGGCGGTATAAAATTTTTGGACTAGATATGGAGCGTACTTTGCCAACTTCTTTGATAGCTATGCAAGCCTGTGATGGTTGATCTCTGCCTCCAGTCAGGCACCCTACTCAAACTGGAATCATTGAGTTTCGATTCCTCATGAAATTGCTGAATAGGTTTTCCTTGACCCTTTGGTTCCAACCCTTTGTCATATATTTCCTTCATGCCTGGAATACACCATCTAATATTCCTGGGATCTGTAGAAGTGACAATAGCAGTAGGATCTGCCGAAGATTGAGAATTAGCCGCCTCAAGTTGGATTTGAGATGCCAAAATAGACACTAACTCCGAAAGTGAAAGGATATTTTTGACCCGTCTTCGGTACCCTCCTCTTCAAATTGAGAGGGACTAGTGACTTCCAATGGTATTAGTGCAGCGTGAGCTTGAGTTTGAGGCACATTTTCCTAGTGGTCTATCCAGACTCTGTGGACTTCCATAGAGCCCTCAGATTTCTTATAATCAGATGGGTCATCCCTCAACCATCTTCCCGGAGCTTTAATAGCTTCTTTTCTAGCCTTGGTTGCCATATAACCTGAAAATTCAACCCCAAGTCACATAATAAGTACCCTAGTGTTTGATTAAAAGGGATTCACACAAGAGAATCAACAAGGAATAACAAAATCATTAAATGAAAACATTTATAAATACATTGAACTAGCTGTAAGTCTACAAGTACGAGGTAAAGGTACGACTTGTAAGGTGTCCTACAAGTCATATAATAGCCTTGTAGTGCTAAAGTGCCTAAAAGATGACATTCTAATCACAGAAACTAGCCTCAGGTACGACTGGTAAGATGACCTATAGGTTGTCTATGATCGTAGTGGGAAACAAAATACAAAATAAATTATGGCAGATCCTATGAGTTCGATACTATGGGTCGTAGCAGACCTATGAGTCATAGGTGGGTCTCGTACGGTAAGTGTTAAGGAATCACAGGTGACTGTTGCCTCCTACGAGGGGCCACTACGACTCATAGGGCATCTTGTGACTCATAGAAAGGCCTCATAGCAGAGAACAACAGGTACTTGTAGTGCCAGTAACCTTCCCACAAGAGCCAAAACCTATTCAACTAATAAAAATAAACAACATCAAAGTAGTACGTCATCACAGACATAATTAAAACCAAAAAAAATCATGTCGACTCAATCAACAATTACCCAACAATCAAACAACAATCCCTAATTACTTTCATGATATACCCAAGATTAACTATTCTCCAACACATAATCATCAACAACAATACACAAAAATGGAGATTCTATGAAAGTTCATAATAATTCCAAATATGAGTATTATGAATTAGTACATTTGCAAACACCAATATCCCCATAATTCAACTCTGACATGATTTTGAACATTAATCACCCTAATAATCATGCGTTAACTAAAATGATCAGAATATCAACATTACAACCACCCAACAAGAGCAATCATACCGTTTAAAGTGATGCTAGGGAGTTTAACAGTCCTAAAACCCAATTCTCATGCTCATACAATCATTTTCTCATGTGTGTATTCGTTATGATCGAAAAATTAACATTCCTTTAACAACATTCAAGGATCATAACATGAGTGTACCAAATTTAACCACGAAAACAGCGAATGAAGATTAACTAGATGCAATGAGAGAACAAGGAGAAAGCTGAAACCCTAGTGATGCTTTCCCGAAAAAACTCGCTAGATTCTGGTGGCGATTAATGGAAAAATTAATCGAAAAAGATGAAAGGAGCTATGAGGAAGCTATGGGGGAAAGTAAATGGTCAAAAATGTAGGAAAGTAGAGGTCAAATGACTTTTAACCCCTTATATACTCAATCCGATTTAACTTTTAAAATTTCACACATCGGGTCTACGAAACTCTGAGTCATAGGGTGTCCTATGACGCATAGGTTTTGATCTCATAGCAGTCCTGAACACTTGAAAAATTAGAATTCATACGTAGGCACTACAACCCCACTTATGACTCATAGGGGACCCTACAAATCGAAAGGTTGGCTAGTAGTGCGTGTGCCAACTTTATGTCCTTACTGTTTCCCTATACGAGGCATGACTATGAGTCGTGGTGTTCAGTAACACTCATAGGCCTGCTCGTAGAGGCTGCTCCATATGCAATTTTCTCAAACTCTATAGCTTTTGGTTAGTCTTACAAATCACACTTAAAGATACATCAATGTCTAGAATAATACAACTAATCCAATGTTTCGACATATCAAAACAAGCACTAAACTACTACCTAACAATTCAAACAAATGACATAAACTTAAAACAGTCCAAAAATATAAGAAATACTTGGGTTGCCTCCCAAGAAGTGCCTTGTTTAACGCCGTGGCTCGACTTTGTCATCATTAGTACTCAGAATTCCTCATGGGTCGACTTAGTCTCCTTTTAACTACTCTGGCCTCTTCTCTGCTCTCTTTGCGCAGGCTCTAATCATGTTGCAAGTTGTTCAACCCAGTCATTATGTCTCTCTATTGCTATTATTTGTTGATCCACCTTATAGTTCACTTTGATGAAATCAAACTTTATCTCTTGCATAACCTCTTCTTGCTTATTAGTCTTGATGAGCACTTTCTCAAGAATACGCTCAATCCTAGTTACTTTATCGATGATGCCTTATTGGTTCAGTAACCTGAGCCAATTTGGCATACTCTCCTTTATGGAAGTGGTAGGGGTTCCCTTTTGGCACTGGTGGATGGTACTATTTGTTCTTGAAGTAGTTGGAAGACTTGAGCGATGAGTGATAACATGTCCATGTATTTGGCAATTTCTTTGAATGGTCACCTCAAGAATGCCCAACATTCCCCTCCAAATAATGCATCAGCATGCCATTGCTGCTCAAAGTTTAGTACATGTTAGAAGCTTGCTACCAATACTTCATCAGATAGGTCATGATCCCACTTCGAACCCAGACACTTTTTATATCGTTCCCAAGCTGCTACCAATGACTCTCCTGGCACCCGCAATTTATCATCTTGTGAGGATCAAAGATGTGGAGTCCAAAGTCCCCTCCATTGAGTCGATCCTAGTTGTAAATGAGTTTCTTGATGTCTTCCTAAATAACTTTCCTGGTGTCCCACCCTAAATAGAGATAGATTTTAGTGTAGATCTCCTTCCCGACACTCAACCTATCTCCATTCCCCCTTACCGTATGACCTCGGCAGAGTTAAAGGAGTTAAGGGAGCAATTGAATAGATTTGTTAGAAAAGGGATTTATTAGACCTAGCTAATCACCTTAGGTACACCGGTGTTATTTGTAAAGAAGGAAGATGGGTCACTTAGAATATTCATTGACTACCGGTAACTCAATAGGGTCACTATAAAGAATAGATATCCTCTTCGAAGGATTGATGACTTGTTTGACCAATTGAAAGGGCCAAACTTCATAAGATTGATCTTTTGTTCAGGTACCATCAAGTGAGTGTGAGGGAGTGTGATATTTCCAAGATGGCCTTCCGAACTAGATATGGATATTATGAATTTGTGATGAAGTCCTTTGGATTGACTAATGTGTCGGCCATCTTCATGGACCTAATGAACAGGGTCTTCAAAGCCTACCTTGATTCCTTTGTTGTGGTCTTCATTGATGATATTGTGATTTACTACCATAGTAGGGAAGAGCATATGGGCCATTTTAGGGTCGTGTTGCAAAGATTGAGGGAGGAGAGGTTGTATGCTAAATATGACAAGTGTGAATTTTGGTTGAAGGAGGTTGCATTCTTGGGTCATGTGGTGTCAGGAGATAGTATAAAAGTGGATCTTAAGAAAATTGATGTTATTTGGAATTGGCCTAGACCATTGACCCCGTTGGACATTAAGAGTTTCTTGGTCCTACGAGTTACAGTAGAAGGTTTGTGAATGGGTTATCCTCCATTGCTTCTCCAATGAAAAAATTGACTCAAAAGAAGGTAAAGATTGTGTGGACCGATGAATGTGAGAAAAGTTTCCAAATATTGAAAGATAGACTTGTGTTCGCTCGTATATTATCACTACTGGATGGGCTCGAGGGTTTTATGGTGTATTGTGATGCATCTAGATTTGGTTTGGGTTTTGTGGTAATGCAAAATGGTAAGGTCATAGCTTATGCTTCTAGAAAACTCAAGGTGCATGAAAAGAACTACCCTACCCATGATCTTAAATTGGCCGCCGTGGTGTTTGCATTAAAATTTTGGCATTTTTACTTGTATGGGGTGCATGTTGATGTGTTCACCGATTATAAGAGCCTTCGATATGTCTTCACCCAAAAAGATCTTAACTTGAGACAAAGAAGGTGGCTAGAACACCTTAAGGACTATGACATGAGTGTGCATTACCATCTGGATAAGGCAAATGTTGTGGTGGATGCTTTAAGTTGGGTGTCTATAGGTAGCCTAGCTCATGTGGATATTGATGATAGGGAGATGGCTAGTGAGGTGTATAGATTGCCTAGATTGGAGGTGACGTTAGAAGATGTGGGTAATGGTGTGGTTATTGTTGATGGTTCCAAATCTTCTTTGATTGATGAGGTGATAGCAATACAAGACCTAGACTCCTCCTTGCTTGAATTAAAGGCCTTGGTGAAAGAGGGGAAAATAGAGGTTTTCTCACAAGGGAGAGATGGAGCCCTTAGATACCAAGGTAGGTTATGTGTGCCATGTGTTGATGGTTTAATGGAGACAATTCTTGATGAAGCCCATAATTCCTCTTATTATATCCACCCAGACTCAACCAAAATGTATAGAGACTTGAGGAATATGTATTGGTGGGGAGGCATGAAGAGGGACATTGCTAAATTTTTTTCCGGCTACCATAGTTTCCAACAAGTCAAGGTCGAACATCAAAGGCCGGGTGACCTAACTCAAGACATAGAGATTCACTTGGAAGTGGGAGGTGATTAACATGATTTTATGCTTGGGTTGTCTAAGAATAGGAAAATTTTGATTCCATAAGGATGGTGGTTGATAGGATGATGAAATCGGCTCATTTTCTACCGATCTAGACTACATATTGTGCTAAAGAGTACGCAAGGTTGTATATCCATGAGTTAGTGAGGTTACATGGGGTTCCTTTATCTATCATATTGGATCGGGGTGCACAATTTACTTCACACTTTTGGAGATACTTTTAAAGGGCTTTTGGTACCAAAGTTCACCTTAGTACGGGCTTCCACCCCCAAACGGATGGCCCAGTCAAACCAACTCTCGTACGAGCTCCCGGGGAAAGGAGATAGATTCAAGTGAGGACTCACGCCAAAAGGATGATTCAAACACTTGAGGATATGCTTAGGGCTTGTGTCTTGGACCTTAAAGGTAGTTGGGATGACCATCTTCCATTGATTGAGTTTGCCTACAACAACAGCCATCACTCTAGCATCGGTATGGCTCCATTTAAGGCTCTTTATGGGAGACATTGTAGATCACCGGTGGGTTGGTTTGAGGTTTGAGAGGTGGCTTTATTGGGACCAGATCTTGTTATGAAAGCTCTTGAGAAGGTTAATATTATTAGGTAAAGGTTGAGGACAGGCCAAAGTCATCGAAAATTCTATGCTGATGTGAGAAGAAGAAACCTAGAATTCCAAGTGGGTGATTGGGTTTATTTGAAGGTTTCTCTAATGAAAGGTGTATTCCATTTATGTAAAAATATGAAGCTAAGTCTAATGTATATTGGTCCTTATGAGGTGATTAAGAGGGTTGGGGTACGGGTAGCACAGACAGAAGCAAAAGTGCCTCGGAAATCTGTAGAGTGGCCGGTCGTTGAAAGAAGCTACGGCAGATCCGATCAGTCTCGTGATTTGATAGTTCAGATATTGTTATTCATGATATTGATCTGATTCAAGATCATCGAGAGGTAATATTTATTCATTGAATTGACAGGCCAAAGATTTATCTAAGAAAAAAGAGATAGGGGATATTTAGCTATTTAGCTATTTAGCCTTAGAGAAAGGTGACTTGGTAAGACAAAGAGGGGCATTACTTCCTATAGAAAAGCCTAATTGTTGGGTGGAAAATTAAGAAAAGAGAACTACTATGACTGACTACAACATTACCTTGCATAATCTCAATATTGACGATGAAGAGCTAAAAAACATCCTACTCTATGAGGCTAAGTTTCTACCCAAAGCAAAAACTGTTGAAGAATTAGAAGCATTTATTGAATGATCAATCCATCACCAAAAATTGTATTCTCACTTATCCCTCTATGACCGACTTGAAAACTGCGCGGGAGTCTCGGCCGGTCGGTGCCGGGTCGGCCCCTAGGGCACTATTCGCCAAGGGAGTGGTTCGGCCATCAAGCTACTTTGTAGGGTAGGGGACCAAACTGGTGACTACTGCAGTTGTTTTCTGTAGGGTATGTGACACCCCACAAATTGACTAGTGCTGAGCCAGGAGATTTTCCTTTGGATCGTTACAACGCTCGTTGAACGGTTCAAGTAGAAGTGAATAGGTAAGAAGTAGAAAGCCCCATATCAATCCGGATTTGAGGAAATTAGTAGCAGAAGAGAACAAAGGGAATACAAAGCTGAAAGGGGAACTTAGGGCTAAATTATCGAATATAGATCCTGTTCATGGATTAACGAAAATGTGCAAAAGCTCTATTTGCCTCTACCATTCTATGAGTCTCTTCCTTTTTACGTATGGCATCGCCACTCCCTTTGGCAGCATCCACTAATTTGGAACATAATTCGAAAGCCATATTTCGACTCGGACGTTTTCAGGATGCCCCCAGAAGGTAATTTTAATGTGGCCGATTTCCCCTATTTTGCAGTCAGTTTCGCTAAAGCACCCGCTGCTCTAGCTAATTGTCCACCCTTTCCAAGTGTGATTTCTATGTTATGTATGGCTGTGCCTAAGGGCATATCGATTGAAGTAGATTCTTCTTTTGATCAATCAAAACCCTAGCAATTGAACGTGAAAGCAATTCAATCAAGTATTACACTAAGCTAATTCAACTTTCAAACACTCGTACAAGTAAGAAAAAAAGAATGGAAAAGCCAATTTTCATGACTTTGAGTCAAAAAAGTACGGAAAGGTAGCTTATGAGTTAAAGTTTCCCAGTGAAATGGATTTGGTCCATCTGGTGTTCCATGTCTCTATGTTGAGAAAATGCATTGGTGATCCTAATGCCATTGTACCTTTTGATGTTGTGGGTAATGTGGAGGATAAATTAACTTATGAGGAGATCTCAGTTCAGATCTTGGATAGGAAAGTAAAGAGATTGAGGAAGAAAAAAGTGACATATATTAAGGTTATTTAGAGGAACCAACAAGTTGAAAGTGTTACTTGGGAGGCCAAAGCAGACATACAATATCGGTGTCTTATATTTTCCGCTCAACTCAAGCCTAAGGTACTAATCCTAAGTCTCATATGTGATTTCAAACTCTACATTTCATCCCCTATGTCATTCATATGCATTCATTTTAAGTTGGTAAACTTAGGTTGATTTTACACTCATGTCAGGAATTTGAAAATGGTGTTTTACATGTTATGTTGCATTCTCATTCGGGCTGATTTGTTCATGATCACTCTTGTATTATTCATCCTTTTTACATTCTAGGATGAATGTTCCCAAGGGGGAGATATTGAAATGACCCCAAAAAGTGCCAAAAAACGTGCCTCAAAATGCCCAGAATTTTAGTTTCCATATATCTAAAAATCCATTCATTATTTCGAAAATCTGACTTCATATTTGTGATCAGGGAGTCAAAATTAGGTGAAAATGTGTCTAACATCGATTTTAGAGCAAAAGAATAGCATTTATAAATTTATTTAAAGCATAATTTCTAGTGAGCTATTCGCGATGCTTCTGTGGCGCGCCTTGGCTGCGCTTTAGTACAAATCCCTCTCCTCATTCTCTCCGCAACGTGGAGATGTGTTTTTCGCCAAGTAGTTTTTCTTGTGCACCCAAAACATTCTAAGTATTGGGCCTAAGTTTCCAAAGTGTGTGTTTTATCTATACTTAGTCATATTTCACCCTTATATCATCCTAAACATTTCCTAATAGTCCCCAAAACACTTAGGCATACTTCCTCTCCAAATTCTAAGACTTAAAACCCTCATCTGCATTTAAGGATTCTCTTCAAGCTTCAAGTCTCCATTGTCAACCTTCACCAAGAACTTCTAAAGTTAAGGTATGTGGTGTTGAGCCATTGGTGTCACGCCCCAAAGTCTGGTTAGGGCGGACTGGCACCCGTTGCCGATAAGGCTCGGGAGAACCAACTTATATCT
>JAOTQR010143728.1:0-20173 GCA_025774065.1 Solanum ossicruentum
GAAGATTGGACACCATACATGTTTTCATAAGATAAGAAGATTGGACACCATGGGTGAAAGGACCAAGGGTTGAAACCCACATACCGCAAACTTGGGTTTTCTTGACGCAATCTTGAAGGAGGCTTGAAGCTTGAAGAGATTTCTTGAGATCTGGAATTGAGCTTGGGACACTTTAATTTTGGATGGAATATTTGGCTAAGTGTTAGAGAGGTTTTGAGAGTGTCTTGAGTGATATAGAGTCAAAAATTTGCTAAGCATAGGTACTTTTATGCATAGGTGAGCATGGGGCCAAGGCCCCAATGCCTTACGCCAAAACAAAATTTTTAGGCAAATATAACACTGATCGGATCGCCACTGGAAATTGAAAATTTCAAAAAATTATTTTTCGGTATGGTTTCTCAAAAATTGGGTTTATTCACATTTCCCATAAAATTGTGCCCTTGATCATGAATATGAAGTCAAATTTTCAGTATCACGCCCAAATTTTGAGATATATGACAATCACGATTATAGGCATTTTCGAGACACATTTTTGGGGCGTTTCATACAAGGCCTTATAAACATTTTTCCAACAAATCTCTCAATTGTTGTTTCAACTTCTTCAACTACGTCGGGGTGATACGGTAAAAGGGAATCAAATTGGGTTGAGTATCGAGAAGGAGGTCTATACCAAAGTCTATTTCCCTTTTAGGAAGAACATTGGGAACCCCATCAGGAAAGACATCAAGGAACTCATTAACCACCGAAACTGACTCTATAAGAAGGACTTTAGTCTCAACATCCCTAACCCTTACAAGATGATAGAGACAACCCTTAGAAAATAACTTTTGGGCTCTAATGCAAGAAATGAGTCTACCCTTGATCACCATATCACAACTTTCCCACTCAAGGACGGGTTCATTTGGGAATTAGAATTTGACCCTACGGGTTCTACAATCAGAATAAAAGCATAATATGCATACAACCAATCCATCCCAAGAATGACATCTAAATCTACTATATCTAATTCAACAAAATCATAAGGCTAGATTTTATGCAAAATGAATACGAGACAATTTTTATAGACTCTTTTGGGAACAATAGACTCACCAATGGGGGTAGATACTTCATAGGGTTCACACAATAATTCGAGGCTAACATGAAGCTTCTTGGAAAAAAAAGAAGTAATGAAGGAAAGAGTGGCACACAAGTCTATCAAAGCATATACATCAAAATAAAAAACCTTTAACATACCAGTGATGACATCGGGTACCTCATTCACCCCTTGTCTTCCTTGAAGAGCATAGAATCTATTTTGCCTCGGTGCACCAGCCTTATTGGCCTCCTCTTTCCCTTTGACTTGCATTTGCACCTTGGCCTTGTGAATGACCATTACCACCCTCGGGTTGAGCATGAGGAAAATCAATAACCTTATGGCCAACTTCACCGCAGCCAAAGCAAGCATTTGAATTTCTCAAACAAGGACCACTATGATTCTTTTCACACGTTGGACATCTAGGCTTTATCAATCCTGAATTACCTCCTTTGAAACTTTGATTAGGTACCCTATCATTGGAAAAGCTCTTATTGGAAGTGTTGGATGACCCTTGTCCTTGGAACTTGTGGCCTTGAGGAAACCAACCACCTTTAGATCCTCGGGGTACACCTTTAAAATGGGCCCTCTTGGCCTTACCAGCCCTTCTCTTTTTAAGTTTTTCCCTCTCCAACTGTTCATCATATGTCATGAGGCAGGACATATCCATATCACCTATAAGCATGGCAGTTCGACACTCTTCATTCACCAAGTTGGGTACACTAGTCATAAATTTGTTCATCCTAAACCTCGGCTCGGCAACCAATTGAGGGGAATAGTTCGAGAGTTTGTTGAACTTGAGGGCATACTCCCTCACACTCATAGACCCTTTCTTTAGATTCATAAATTCCATCATTGTTGCCTTCCTAAGCTCAACAAGGAAGAACAGATTGAGAAATGTTGATTTGAATTCTTCCTAAGGGATAACATCACAATTTCCCTTCTCCATCTTCCACTGAGTGAAATTTATTTAGCCACCCCTTTGAGTTGGTAGGCCGCTAACTCTTATTTCTCCTTCGAGTTAACCCCCATAATGGACAACACCTTATACACCTCATCAATGAATTCTTGTGGATCCTCATCCATCTTGGAGCCATGGAACTCCGGTGGGTTCATCCTAGTGAAATCCCTCACCTTTGAGGTCGGAGTAGGAGCATGAGGGGCTTGGGCCCCTTGGTTGATTTGATTAGTCATGGCATTGGCCAACATGGCAATAGCGTCCCGAAACTCTTCATGGGCCATTGCCCCATCTTGAGGAGATTGAGTAGCGGGAGGGGCCATGTTCTCCTCGAGAGTACGAGCTCTTCTTCTTCTTGGAATAGGCATGATGTGTAATAGAAAAGAATATTCATTAGGGAAAAGACTTACCTTAACTTCTATAGCACGACATAGATCATGAAAGAGGGAAACATTTCCTAAAACGCCTTATAGCCTCTTACTCATAGTTGTGGTGCACTTCACAACCACGAACAAGACTCTAATCGATGTGGTATATTGGATTTCGAGGACAATTAACTACCTAGTACTCTGATACCATGTTTTTCATGACCCCAAGCCTAGGGCTTAGACATGACACAACAAATGGGGACCCCAAAGGAACCCCAACAAGCCTCTTAGCATATCAATCACACATCTTTGGTCATGGAAGAAAAGTAAATACAAGGTATAAATAAGGGAAAAAGGACTAAGGGAAGTCTTTGATAATTATAAAATACTCAAGAGTCAAGCTCAAAGCATAACTACATCAATTGTTCCAATAACATCTCTAACATATATCGGAGTGAGGGCCAAGACACTTTCCGGGTTCACCTTCATAGTATCAAATATTCAACATAAAGAAGTCTTAAAGATAACAAGAGAGAGTAGATAGTGTCCCTAAACTTGAGGACTCACCAAGCTTATCTTTGAATAATCTCACTAGCTACATGGAGGATGATCAAAAGGATCTCCGGTCCTTACATGGTGATATCATGTAGGCATAAAGTATGCGTTAGTACGTTTGAATGTACTAAGTATGTAGAATAAAATGTAACAAGACATAAGGCAATATAGTCAAAATGCATAGAAATAGGCAATAAACAAGTATAATCTCAATATGGCATGCATGATCAATACTTGAAGTAAAATACGCTTATAAACCATTCAACTTGCATAGAACATAATATATATGTGGGAAGAGACCTCAACTGACAAAGAATAAGACCAAGCGAGCTACAACTTGGAATCTCAGTGATTGCCCATCATCTATAAAGAGGTGTTCTAGTTGCCAAGGTAAACCACACTGCACCTTATGGGAGCCTGTCCCATTTTATAGAAGTAACCCCCTTATAGGAAAAAAAGTATTTTATGGGAAACTTTGCCTTACGGGATCCTATCCCATTTTGGGAATAATTTTAAGAGAGAGTGCACTAAATGGGTCCACTACTAAAGAAGGGTAAACTATACTCCTATGTTGGCATATAGTGACGAAAAAGAACGTCCCCTCAATCCATCGGTGCTAAGCCTAATCCCATGGAATAATAGAAATAATCATACTTTAGCAATCCAAAAGAAATATGGAATCATGGCATGAGTAGCTCTAGAACATCTTTGCCTCTAATGGTGAACCTAACTTTAAAACATATGAATAGATCATCATCAAATATTACCCTTGCATTAACATTAAGGGCTCACAAGAGGTGAAATCTTTGAAAGAGAGCTTAATTCGGCGTTTACAACATCATAAACTTTTTCATGAAGTCGATATATCTTTTGAAATCCCAAAATCATCAAAAGTCACTTGACTCATAAATCATGCATTGTCAAGGCATTTTATCAAATAATTAGTGGGTGTATAATACTTGTTAAAATCATGCAATTAAAGAGTGTAATAATATGTGAAAACTCAACGCAAATCAACCTACCAACATATAGTAAAATCATCATATAGAATACCTTGAAATTCATCATCAAATCTCATTATAGATCATAGTTTTATAGAACAACATATGCATAATCTCAATAGACAAAACCCATTCATAGTACAAGATTAAAATAGATAGTCGTGTATAATAAATCAACATTTCATAAAACTCCTACATAATTTATACTCATAATCCATAATAGAGATACACCATAGATAATACAATTTGAAAACATACAATTTTCATAAAAAATGAGATTGGACACCATAGGTGAAAGGACCCAATGGTTGAAACCCACAACCCTAACCTGAAGCTTGATGAAGTTCTTGAGATCAAGAATTAAGCTTGGGACACTTGAGTTTGGATGAAATATTTGATTAAGTGTTAAAGAGGATTTTGAGAGTGTCTTTAATGATATAGAGTTGAAAAATAG
Organism: Solanum ossicruentum; assembly: GCA_025774065.1. Classification (NCBI taxonomy): domain Eukaryota; kingdom Viridiplantae; phylum Streptophyta; class Magnoliopsida; order Solanales; family Solanaceae; genus Solanum; species Solanum ossicruentum. Next base: position 4,409 of record JAOTQR010143728.1, read on the forward strand.
CTAAGTATATGTGTTTTCATACATATGAGGGCATGGGGCCATGACCCCAATACCTTAGGTTGAATAAGAAACAATGAGAAAGTCATAACACTGCTCCATGACTGGTTCGCGTCGCGGAGCTGTCGCGAACAACTTCTGGAAATGAAAATTTTTGAAAATAATTTTTTTGCTACAGGTCCTCTAAAATAGAGGTTATACCCATTTCCCACTCAATTTTTTCCACTGATAAAGAAAATGAAGTTATACTTTTGATATCACTCACGAATTTTGAGATACATGAAAATTACGATTATGGGCATTTCTGAGACACCTTTCTAGGGCACTTCAGAGTTACTTTTCATTGAGGGTAATCTAAGAACATATCTTAACCCTTTCCATATTGAACTATATAGAGGCATTGTTGGATGTCGTGTGTAAGAGTTTATGTCGGTTTCCTTAGACTTGATTTTGTTTCCTTCTACTTCTAGTTCCCGTTTGAATGATGCTTTATATGCCTCGTAAATTTTCATGTATGATATGTATAATGGATTTTAGAGTCCTTCAGGCCTAAAATCATTCAGTCATACTTAGGACCTAATATGGGTCATGATAAATATTTTTCAAGAAAATTTTATGATCTATGAGTTGAGATAATGGGTCATAGATAGAAATATGGTTCATAGAAAGGTGTCGTGGAAGAGGTCAGAATTTTGGAAAAATAACAAATTGTAGGACTTTTTGTATGATCTAACAAGATTGGTCGTAATTGGTTTTATGAGTCGTAGTAGGATTCTGAAGAACACCCCAACATTTAGAAAATTCTTTGAATAAATGAGTCTATCTATGAAGGAGGTTTGTAGGAGTATAAGGGTCTATAACTCTTAGTTTGATCCTGCAGTTCTAGGATTTGAATTTCCTAGCTGTAGGACTTTCTCTACGATTTATAAGATGAGTCTGTAATGTGATTTATGAGTAAGGGATTGAAGTCATGGTTCAAGATTCTAAGACTTAGCTTTGGGTAGGACTACTATGAACAGGCATCTACAAGATGTAGTAGTGACTATAGATCATAGATGTGCCTTGTGTCCCTGTCCCGTAGAATTTAACTAAGGATGCTTTTGTCACAACAGAAGTCTAGGCCTAGGTGCAACATGACAAATGAGGAACCCGAAGGTACCCCAAATAAGCCTCATAACATATATAAGCACATCCTTGGTTAAAAAGCATGAATCAATTATCAACAAATAGTAATAAGGGGATTTGGGACATAGAACACATTCTATAGGACAAGGGATCATGGAACTTCTATCATACGATCACAGCAAGTGAATCTAAGGGAAGGGAATATAGGACACATTATATAGGGATTTGTGATCATGCCTAAATTACACCGCCCGATCAAGGTATAAGCGATCACTGTTTAAATGTAGAACCTAACGACGGTCAGGGTCGATCCCACTAGGAATAATGTCTAGACTTGGAGTAATTAGAAGAAACTATAATGAATTAATCGACTTATTCCCTGAAGGGGGTTGATAAAATGCAATAAATAAACCTAAACAGTCAAGTGCAAGTATTGTCAAATCAGTGAGAGAAGTAACTAGGGTATTATGTTTCCCATGAAATCCTAACTGAGTGTTGCCAAATAATCATAACCTTTTCTAGTATGTAGCAACAAGAACTGGTAAGTGATATTTATATAACCTTTTGATCTATATGTTAGGCAAATTTCACCATGTTACCATCCCCAAGGTGTTGCATTACTAACTCCTACCTTGTCCAAGTACAACCATCCCTTGATCTGTTCAGATTGATAACACGAGTGTAATCATGTCGAATCATGTTATTTTCTCTTTTCCTATTCATTATCCCTTGATCCAGTACATAAGAATGAGGTGATTTTTAACATTTGAAACATTAGAAAGCATTCAAAACTAAGAGATGAATAATACATGCATGAACATTTTCCAAGGATTACGAATTATCCATGTTTTTACATTGTTAGTTCTTCGCGGTTCTCACAACCCTAGTTGTGGATTTAGCTACTCATGTTCATTGTAGATGAAAAAATTATGTTATGGATTTGCATATAAACACTTACAATGATGAATTGAAGAACACTAAATCCAAAATCTTCACCAAAATTCACAATGTTATAACTCGAAAGTAACTTCAAAAGTAATCTACAAGAACAAAGTAATAATCTCTAGTAACAAATTCTGGACATTTTAACTGCTCTCCCTGTCTTAAAAGAAAACCTTAAAACTTATTTATAGTAAGTAGAATCCAAATCCTAAACGAAATAGGAAAACTAGAATCAGGAACTCAGACGAACAAAGTTACGGGTCGTAGATGAAATCACGCCTCCTGACTGGCCTACGTAGACTGCAATGCTTAAAATATGTCCTCAAAATACGAACCCTTCCTACGAACTGTCTTTGACTTATGGCCCATAAGAGGTTTTGTATGGTATCTCTTTAATAATTCTTCAAAATCTCTGATCCTTAAGGTACAAACAAGTGTACGACCTGTCACTTGACTTACGACTTGTGGGAGCTTTCATCTGGTAACTGTTCATCACTTATGCATATTTTTTGATCTCCAGAACATGGACAAGTATATGGGTCATCAAATGGTTTATGACCCATTTGGTAACACGTATCTTCAACTTCTGAAGATCAGCCTTTCACTTGATTTAACCCACGTAACCCAGCTACAACTCATGGAATGAACTAAGGTCTATAGAAGGCCTTGTGAAACCTCAAAATTCTGCAATCTGCACAACTTAGTCCTGAAATGTCCTGAGTCCTAAAATCCTGCAAAATCAACATAAATACACATCAAACTTATAAACATCGCTTTGAGAACACATGAAATTCAAAGTATAAAGCATCAAAAGTGTCATATTTGTTGTGGCACATCAACATCCTCAACTTAGAATTGTTGCTAGTCCTCAAACGAAAGACTTAATCTACATAAGTAATACAGCAACACAGAGATCTCAATCTCATGGCATATATCATATCTCAATCAATCACAGATACCCAGTCAAAGTCATCAGTGTATATATAAGATAGTTATCAAACAACTCATGCAGACCAATGTCTGATAGCACAATTATGACAAATTCATGCGGACTAATGTCTAGCAGGACAACTATGACAAGAAAGACAACATAAATAAACAACATTCATCGATACATCCTAAAGTCAACCATCTAATCAAGTGCCCTCACAAAAAAAGAAGTCCAATATCTCACTCAAAATGGTATTTTCAATTCAATACTCAAGACTTACAAAAACACTCACGCTCATAATAGATATTTGAAAACTATGTACAATACATAGGCTTGCTCCTACACTTATGACCATGACATTTGACTAGTTGACTTAGGATCACTATAGGCTTTTTTAGCTTGTAACTTAGGATCAAGGGGCATTGGTACAGTATGTTTGGAACATAGTGACAATCGCCCTCTTGACTCTATGTTATTTTGCACTTCTTTGCTACCAACACTGATATTTTTCAACTAATAGATCCCTTTTTCCTATTTCAAACACTTTTGGGTGCCTTATTCTAACTTTCTAGCTCATTACCTTTTATTTTTCTCAGTTTTTTTGCTTTTAAGCTCACAATTTAGGCATCTATTTATTTTCTAGCACTCGCTTCATATTTTGCCCCCTTTTTTTTTTGCATCACTATTATTTTCTTCCTTGTTTGGTGTGATTTCCTTGCATAAACCATCCTTAATATAGGTTTTTGAATTGAGTTGAGGTGCACGATATTCAACCTATGAACTAGGGCCACTTTTGGTAGCTACCCTTAACTCAGGCTTTTAGCCTAAGTCAAAGTGCATAATATTCGAGTGCACGATATTCAACCAAAAATAAATGTCCTTAGGGAAAGAACACAGGCAAGAAAACCTCACAGATTCAAAAATTGGGATAGATATAGGCCTTGGTTACTTAGATTTCACCGAGGCCTATAACAATTGACACGCCATTGAAAAATATTTACATTGTCCTTAATGCAACAAAATAAACCAAAATAACATATTAGGATCAAAAGGGGACATATCTAGGTGTCTAAGCACCGGTGTCTATCAATGACTCACCACTCGTAGCCTACTGGGTGCTCTTCTCAATCATGGCAGTATGTCTGGAGGGTCCAACACCCCTCACCAACTCTTGCTACTGTGCCCATCGTTCCAACTCATCCATAATGGAGGATCGTCAAGCATCCTCCAACTGCTCACTCTCCATCCTTGCAGTATCTCGTCTGATGGCCTTAGGTTCATCATTATCATCACGACACCTCTTCCCAGAAGTGTGGAATGATAGATCATCAACAATTAGATCTACCACCTCGAAACTATAATCAGTAATGGGAATCACCAAATGTGTGGAAGACGCTATTCTTATATTAGTGTGGAGCTGTTGGATCTCCACCCGGATGTCTATCATATCAGGAGTATGGGTCAATTTGAGTCTCTACTCCACTTGCCTCTCTAATACATCTACAAGACCATGAAATTATGCTAGTCTCTCCTCAATGGAGGCCATAAAATGCACTGTGAGTGCTCCTCAAACTCTGCTATATCCTTGCAAACCTAAGGCCTTATCTGTTGTTGTTGCTGAGTCAACTAGGACTCAGTGTGAACCTATCGCTATACCAAAGTATGAATAGATTCTTCAGGCATGTATAATACAACTGTCGTGGGAGGATATATCAGTACAGCCTCTAGTATAGTAGCTGAAGTATTAGTGGGCCCCATCTCATCCCTAGTGGAGGGATAAGCTGTGGTGCCTTGGAAAACATATCTAGCAGTTGAATCGGAGGATATGGTTCTCACTAAAAAGCCATAGCATTCTCACTATGCTTGATCAGGCTGGCATTATGCATCCTCTGAACCTCGATAATCATGTCCACATTAGGCGGGATTTGCCTCTATGCATAGTTTGTGAATCAAACACGAGAACAGGATCGATATGGACCTCTTCAGAGCATGCTTGTGTATCTCCTCTACTATACAAAGAGAGAAATCTATATCATGACTAGCAATAATGTTGGCAAACAAAATAGCATGATTTGGTGTCAAAGTATTATCCACCTGGGTCGACCCGGATCCACACACGTACAACAATCCCCCAAAATTTACCAGTGAAGATGAGTGAAGACTTTACTATCAGTGCTAAACTAGATATCCAGTTAGGGTCCTTGCGCTACTCAACTATGTGATTGGTGATACATCGTATTAGAATGACCTTTCAGGCTATATTTCTCATCAGACCTCGGTCTTTTGTTTGCCTAAACTTGTAGTCATACTCTGCTGTGTCATAGGGCCTTGGTACTCAAGCCTGTATCGAAATCTCTAGATGGTAGTCTCTGATATGTCAACGGGGACTCCATGGACCATCGTCTGTGTAAGTTAAGGCTACGAAAGGGACTTCCCTTTCTTCGGGGTTGCCTCGATAATGGTAGTATTGTAAGACAAATAGAACTCTTGAACCAGTGCTGAGAATTTCTTACCCAAAGGATCTAGTAGCTAATATAAGTGGTACCAAGTCATGATGTCTAGGAGCATGGGAGCACTATCGAATTCAGAAGCTATAATCCTCGATTCCTTAGAAATAGTACGGGCCTATTGAGCCCTGTCGTCTTGCAGGATGTCCTCCTTGTATATTTCTGCATGCCATAGACACACCATTGCCTCAGTTATCCAACTGTAGGGGCTAGTGTTAGTGCAGACTCTGTGGACTCCGATCTTGATTCCTCGTCTGAACTTGAGTCATCTCCATCCTCATTCATATCAAGTTGCTCTGCTGGGTACCTCCCTTCTTAGACTAGGGAGGACAAGCAACTATGGCCTGTATCTAGGCTGTCACTATCTGTCTAGATGCTACCCTGTTATGTCATTTCTCAACGTCCTCATCTGGCTGGACATTGAGCTCCTCCTAAGATCCACTAGCCACAGGACTGGCCTCAGAGTCTATAAGATCATGAGTCAGTCTTGCAAGGCCTATATCCCACTCTCTTCGAACGGGGAGCTATAGTATCAGAATATTGAGTAAAATGTTAAGAAAACTGGTAAAAACTCAAAATGCTTGAAACCCTTACTTGCCAAAACAATAGGTGGATAGCCAGAATTTGGTTAGAATTCTAGCCAAACTTATGGTAGTGTAGTCGGTGGTGATCAAACTTTGGCGATGGAAGGAAGGGTTTAATATTCTTGGAATATATGAATAAAAATAAGGGGTAATTTGATTCCCCCTCTTTTAACTCCTTTTTATCGGGTTGGGTGAAATTGGGACTTTGATCTCACAAAACCTCGGCTACACATCTTGTTCTATGGCTGTAAGACTTGGTTTCATGGTTTCAAAGTCTATTTTTAAGGACTTGATTCAGACAAATTCTCCTACAAGTCGTAGATTAATATACAGCTCATTAGATAGGTTCATAAACCCCCAACACTTAGCAAACTTCCAGAATCTTACCTGGAGTCCACAATCCCCATTCACGGCTCGTAGATGTATCTATAGGCTATAAAGTTGGCTCGTGGACTGGAGTGTACAAATTCCTGCTCACTGGAAATGGTTCTAAGAGATAGTATATGGGCCGTGGTGTAAATCACGACCCGTGGAACTAGTTATAGAACCAACTTTTCTTACTTTTTGCACTGGTTTGTTCCCTTAACCTCTTTCCTGCACTTTCTCTGCAAAACAAATATTACCCAATAATTTTCCAGTCCATGAGTCAAAATTACAATAAAAAAATAGAAATTAAACTGCCTTCAAGTCCAAAAAGCAAAGCTAACACAAATGAATAAGAGTTAAAGCTAATATCTTGGGTTGCCTCACAAGTAGCGCCTTATTTAGTGTCATGGCACGACCTAGACTACTTGGTTACTCAGACTTCGCCAAGTGCCCATGCTTCAACTATCTGCACCTCCTCAGCATTGCCAAAGTATGGTATGATTCTTTGGCCATGCACTTTGAACCTCGTGCCATTCTTCTTTTCTAACTCAACATGATGGAAAACATGTCTAACTTTGAAAGGTCTCACCTATTTGGACTTGAGGTTTCTAGGAAACAACTTTAGCCTTGAGTTATATAGCAAAACCAAGTCTCTAGTTGAGAACTACCGATGTTCAATGCGATGATCATACTGTAGCTTCATCGTTTTCTTGTACAGGTGGATCTCCCATATGCCCTTAAACGAAACTCATCAAGTTTGTTGAGTTGGCTCAACCTTGAGGTTGTAGCATCACTCTAATCAAGATTTAGCTTCTTGAGTGCCCACATCCCCTTGTACTTAAGCTCTACATGTAACTGACAAGCTTTACCAAAAAAAAGTTGGTAATGAGAAGCACCTATGGGAGTCTTGAATGTTTTCTGGTATGCCCGTCATGTTTTCTGGTATGCCCATAATGCATCATCAAGCTTTCGCGACTAACCAGTCCTATTTGCATTCATAATTTTTGATAGAATCTATTTGATCTCCCAATTAGACACCTCAACTTGCCTACTCATCTGTTAATAGTAAGGTGTTGCCACTCCATGTTTTACATCATACGTCTCAAAGAGCCTTGAACAACCTATTGCAAAAATGGGAACCTCCATCATTGATGATTGACCAAGGAGTGCCAAACCTAGAGAAGATGTTTCTTTTGAGTAACGTTGTGACACTTTTACCTTCATTATTTGGAAACGCCACCACTTCTATCAATTTTGTGACATAGTCCATAACAACCAAAATATATTTCTTTCCATAAAAACTGACGAATGGTTCCATGAAGTGTATCCCCCACAAATTGAACAAATTGATCACCATAATGGGGTTTAGAGGTAGTTTATGCTTACGAGAAACACCACTTTCTCTCTGGCACCTGTCACAAGCCTTGACATAGTAATGGGTATCTTGGAGGATAAATGGTCAATAGTAGCCACACTACAAGATCTTATGTTATGTTCAAATTCCACTATCATGCCTGCTGACCAAGGATGAATGACAAGCCTTCAAAATGCTCATCATCTCCACCTCAGGAACACAACGACGAACAATCCCATCTGCATAGACACGAAATACATATAGATCATTCCAGAAAAACTTTCTCATATCAGAAATAAACTTACGGTGCAGGCGAGAAGTCAAGTCTGGTGGCACAACATCACTAACTAAGTAGTTTGCATAGTTTGTGAACCATGGTATCAAACGTCATCAGGGAAAGAATCATCAATCTCCACCCCATCATTGAACTTTGCCATGGCCTTGTCCTTAAGTCTGGATAGGTGGTCTACAACCTGATTTTTCTATCCCCTTTCTGTCAATCACCTCAAAATCAAACTCTTGAAGAAGAAATACCCATTGAAACAATCTTGGTTTTGTATCCTTCTTCACCATTAAATACCTCAATGCTGAGTGGTCAGTACGTACAATGACTTTGGTTCTCAAAATATAGGATCTAAACTTCTCGAACGCAAAGACCACTGCAAGTAACTCCTGCTCAGTGACAATGTAGTTTTTCTGTGCTGCATTTAGGGATTTATTATCATAGTAGATGGGATGTAGAATCTTCTCTCTGTGTTGTCCCAACACTAAACCAAGTGCGACCCTACTTGCATCACACATGATCTTGAAGGGCTGAGTCCAATCTGGAGCAATATGATAGACATTGATATCAACCTCTACTTCAACCTCTCAAACGCTTTTAGATATGCATCATCAAACACAAACCTAGTATCCTTCTTAGTAGCTTGCACAAAGGTTGTGCAATTTTTGAGAGGTCCTTTATGAAGTGCTTGTAGAAGCTTGGATGTCCTAAGAAATTTCTCACACCTTTAATAGAGATAGGTGGAGGAAGCTTCTCAATAACCTCAACTTTGGATCTATCAACCTCAATACCTTCGATAGAGATCTAGTGTCCAAACGTAATGCCTTCCTTCACCATAAAGTGACACTTTTCCTAATTCAGCACAAGATGACAATCTTCATATCTCCGAAACTCATCATGCAAATTCCTTAAGCAATCCTTGAATAAATCCCCAACCACACTAAAGTCGTCCATAAACACCTCAATAGTGTCCTTTATCATGTCTATGAAGATAGACACCATGTATCTCGAGAATATTGCCAGCTCATTACACAATACAAATGGCATCCTTTTAAATGCGACAGTTCCATAGGGATATGTAAAGGTTGTCTTCTCTTTGTCCTCTAGAGCAATGAAAATATGATTGTAGCCCTAATAACCATCAAGAAAATAGTACCAGTCTTTACACAACAAGCGACCTTATATATGGTCTATGAACTGCATAGGGAAGTGATCTTTCTCTGTCGATGTATTAAGTTTGCAATAGTCCATGCAAACGTTCCAACCTATGACTGGTATCATGGGAATCAACTCATGGCTAGAATTTGGGACTAAAGTGATACCTCTCTTCTTTAGAACAGATTGGAATGGACTCACCCATTCACTGTTAGCAAATGAATATATCATACTTGCATCCAGCCATTTAATGATTTCTTTGCACACACCCTCTTGCATTGGTGGGTTGAGATGTCTTTGGTGCTCAATACTCAGCTTATAATCCTTGACCAGTTGAATCTTGTGAGTGCATATGCCAGGTGGGATGCCAATACTGTCTGTAATCATCCATTCAATGGCCTTTTGAATTGCTCGAGTATCGAAACTAATGCTTCCACCTATTCATCAATATCTGCAACAACAATAATGGGCAAAGCATTATTAGTACCTAGAAATGCATACCTTAGATGGGCTGGAAGACCTTCAATTCCAGCACCAGTGGCTTCTCAATTGATGGTCAAGTAGGTGGGACTCATGATTCTTCAAGTCTAACTCAAGCTTGAGGTTGTGCCTATGATAACCATGTGCCCCAATTGCCTTAATCATCTCATCATAGTTTGGAATGCCATCACTTTCAAAATTCATCAATATAACCTCAAGAGTTTTGACACTCAATCTTTTTTCAATTGGTACCTCCGATTGCACTTCATCAATGCTCTCAATAACAGAGACCACTTTTAGATCATCAAGTCTCCTCAGGGACTCATAGATATTGAAGAAAACTTCTTCATCATTCAACCTAAATTTGAGTTGACCACTCGATATCTATTTGTGCTCGCTAGTGGCTAGGAAAGGTCTTCCCAAGATGATTGAGACGTCGGATTCAACTTCACTGTCAAGCATCACAAAGTCTGCGGGGAATATGAAATTCTCAACTCAAATGCGTACGTCATAGAGTATCCATATAGCTTCTTTATAGCCTGTTCGCCATCAATAACTGCATTATAGTTAACATGAGGGCTCCCAAGCCTAACTGCTTAACACTACAATAGGCATTAAGTTGATGTTGGATCCTAAATTGCATAACTCGTTTGCTAAGTTGAAGACTCTGATGGTGAAAGGTATGGTGAATGATCCAGGATCCTCCTTTTTCTGCACCAAGGACCTTATAGCAATAGCTCCGCAATGGTGAAGATCATGAGCAAGATCCTGGCTCACAATCCTCTTCTTGGTCACAAGATCCTTCATAAACTTGGCATGCGGGGGCATTTTCTCCTTTGTATGAATACACTACAAGAAACTTGATTTTTAATGATTACTTTTTGACGAAGTTCATAAATCTAAACGTTGTAAATGTATTTCTAATGATAATTTTTTTTGGTCATGAAAACTAATTTTAAGCTTCACATTAACGAAGGGATAGTATTTGATCATTAAAATCTAAAAAATCCTATTGTAAATATAAAATATAAATTAATAACTAGTTGTTTCTATTATGTTTTCCCTACTCCTCCAAATCAAAGAGATCATTACCCTTCTCTCGATTAAAAGACTTCCCAAGAAAATACCACCTACTCATCATCCACAACTTCAAATTGCTATCAAAACACAATATTTTGGAGAAACAATTATTGATCGTAATCTTCATAGGTAAAAATCTTGTTCTAGAGTTCCTTATCATCTAGGTAAGTGCAAAATCTATCCTTTTTATATGCTAATTTTCGTTAAATTAGTAGGGTTGTGATTGCACTTGAATCTAAATGGATTTTGGGTTTGCTTTGTGCTCTAGCATTAATAAAACAACACTAACCCTAAATTTCGGATCATCTTACATGCATAAAAATTTATGGGAGGATATTTTAAATATTCTTCACATTTGAAATGAATACGACATCAGTCAAAGAGACTTAAATTGGAAAAAATCTTTCACCCCATTTTCCGCAATTGATTTGCTACTTTTTTTCAAATTCTTTCTTCCTACAATTTTGATTTTTCTTTTTTACTCTTAATATTTTGCAAATTTCAGTATTTTTTTTGTGTTCCGATGCTTTCTCCTTTTTAGATCATTTATTTGTAAAAGAACATTCATTTATTTGTGGTTCTACTTTAATTTTTGTTTAATCATTTGACATCAAATACTCTCTTTGTCCCATTTTAGTTATCATAATTTTCATTTTTGAGTCAAAATATATAAACTTTGACTAATATTTTAGAATGCATTTTTCATCATATCATTATGAAAAAAATTCAATCAACAATGCTTTTCTTATAGTTTTTAAACATCTAAATTTTTACTTTAAAATATCAAATTAATTTAATTCAATTTAACTTTGAAAATAAATCAAAAATGCAACATGACAACTAAAATGTAAAAAGGTGAGTTGTAACTATTATTAAATAATTTATGGAGAAAATTAGTATAAATGAATACAACACAAATAAATAGAGATTTGAAGGAAAATTTAACTGCTATATCTTTACTACACCTAACAAGCATAGTGGTTGACTTCATTATTGTATATGATTTGCCTGTGACTTATTGTTTGTGTTTATTGTATCTTAAAACAGTTTCATTCTCACACGACTCCTCATCACTGCTTTAGGAGGAACGAAAATGGCCTATACACAACTGTTATTACTATTAGTATAGCAAAATATTCTATTCATTCACTAAAATGCTTGACTGCAAGCTCATTCGTTCAATATTGTGTAATAAAAAACTTAAGTCATTAAACTCTGAATATTGTTAGAGGAGAATTGAGCTAAAAATGTAGCGTGACAAAATATTGAAGTTAGTGGATCTAAACATATATAATGTTTTGAATTCATAAAGATGAATGCAACTCTAATACAAAAGCTTCTAAAAACTCCATGCAGAGGTTGTTTGCTTTATCCTACCCTACTATATTTTGCATTTTTCCTCCTCACTATTACATTCACTTGCTTATGTGTATATTCTCTCTTTAGTATACGTATAGAAATAAGTAAAAATTTATCCAATGTTGTTGCAGGGGAGTGTAAATGCCTTTCTATGTATTGTTTCAGTCTTAATGGATTAGAAGAGTTCCAATTTCATGTTGCTTGGCATTTTTTATGAGGTTTGATGATTTATCAATTAACCATTCATATTCTACAGAAAACTTTGTTTATCAGCATAAACTCTTTGTTAGCTTTTAAATGGTTCTTTGAGTTACAGTGGGTTGATAATAGTATGCTAACTAATTTATTATAGGATTACATTGGAATAAAATTCAAAGAGTTTCTCTATATTTTCAGATGAATTCTTTAACTTGGACAGAAGTCGAGACTATATTAATACTTTTGTATCTCTCTAATAGATTGAATAATTTATTGTGATTGATCATGTAAAGGGAAGTATTCACCTAATTTTAATGTGCAATAGCTTTAGTATTTATTATTTTAGCAATTTTTCAATATTCAATGTTATTAGAAGCTTAGTTAACTTTATCACAACGAAACAGAGTTGTATATGTTCTTTCAAAGAATAATTTCATATCCATTTGCATATGAGACTTGTCTTCCACTTGATCAATAAATAAGTGATTTTCGCACTTATATACACAATTTTTTGTTGATAAATTACTTGTAAGTATCCAATTTATACTAGGTAAAGTTTTGTAGGTAATAAAAACTTTTTGAGGTAGATTAGTGGTTTGGGCTTGTGACCTGGAGGTCACAAATTTGAAACTCCTTGTCATCGAAAGCAAGTTATTTGTTTTCTAGGTCGAGCTCGTTGCAAGCGGGCTACCTATTTATCACTTTATTTAGAAGAAAAATTAGTCTACAGAGGCAGATGTTTGGAGGTTCTAGCAAGGCCTAGAAACTCCACTATGTTCCAATCAGTTGTGCATAAGATTTGAGAAGTCCATATATACCTTTAAATAATCACTCTAAATCTTCATAGTTATGGAGTGTAAAAAGTCTATGGGGACATTTTTATCAAGAATACTTAAAGAAGGTATCTTTTCGTGCTTGATGTGTAGGACTCAATGACATATTGAACTTTTATTTTGCATCAGTCAATCAAGTTTTTCTTTCTGTCTAAAATTATTATGCAAATGTTCTATATATATATATATATATATATGACCCATATCTAAAACCAATAGCTTATAGTAAACTTCAAACTTTAGGCATTGTTGTTTTTACAAGTCTATGATATGAGAAGATAATTGAGCTTCTAGTTACTTTTGATTTTAGTTTTTATGTGTTGTACACTGTCTGTACTTGTAGAAAATGATTTGAGAACATACTTAATATCGTAAGTTATAAACAATATCTATAGATCAGAGAAAATTCATGTTACCGTATTAACTCCAACTAAGTTGCTTAACCATTTATATAGGTTAGGTCCTTATATTTGACAATTGACTTAAAAAATCATCCATGATCACTTAATATATCAATAAAAAGTACTTATCTATCCTCAAAACACGTTAGTAACATATAATTTATGAAGTGTTAATGGTAGGAAACTTTTCAACCTATGTTGAAAGGAATCATGTTTGGTTTCTCAGTAGTTAGTCTTGATTTTTATTTTTCTTTGGTGATTTTTTCTACCGTACTTTTTTGCGTAGGCTGATTTAGTTTTTTTCTTAAAATAATAGTTTTTTAGATGATAAACTTATTTATATTATTAGTGTAAATTATGTTTATTTTTTGGTGGTTAATCTTTGATTTTGCAGTTATTAGGATGTTATTAATTAACTTACATGAAGTTTTTATACTTGTCTTTTGACAAATAATGCAGTTTGAAGAACTCATTCTCTGAGAAAGTGTAAAGAAGTATAAGCAATGTAAAATGTTGAAGCACAGGAAGAATTCATTTAATATTTAAAAAATTATTGAAAAATATTCTAATTTTTCTTTTACTAGAAGTTAAAAAACATAATATTATACAATTTGTGTATCTATATTTTTGTAACGTTACACAATATAATTCTTTATAGTTAACTATAAAATTTTATATGAATATAATGAATTGGTATATTTTCATATATATATATATATAGGTAAAGTTATTGTAATATATGAGCAAAAGGTTACTGTTCAAACCTTAGTAATATCCTCTAGCACAAATGCAAGGTAAGGCTACGTAAAATAAACCCTTATGGTCCAGCCCTTCCCTGGATCTACGCATAGCAGGAGCTTTAGTGCACCGGACTTGGCTCTTTTTTTAAATAACTAGAATATCAATTAGTGAAGCAAAAATCTTGATGCTGAAAAGAGGTATAACAACCAGATTATTATCATCATTAAAACTTTTTGAACGAATGGATTTAATCTGATCCTTAATTTTTAATGATCGGATTTAATCCAGTCTTTAAATTTTAATGACCAAATTTAACCTGGTCGTTGAATTTAATGATAAAGCTTTCTATGAGCAGTGATGATAGGGGTTTTACCAGTCATTATTGAGTAATAACGATCGGATTTATACTTATAGTGGCGGAATGTTTCCTCGTTAAAGGCCTGTTTTCTTGTAATAATAAGAGGTAGATTAATGGATAGTTGCTTCAACATGGAGAATGAAGTTTTGAAACTTCCCCTCCTTGTCAACCCAAGCCTAGGGCCTAGACGTGACATGGTGAATGGGGAACCCAAAGGGACTCCAAACAAACCTCTTAACATATCATTACACATCATTGATCGCGGAAGTAATTAAACAACGTAATTGAATTAGAAACAAGGGCAAGGGACTAAAGGAAAGCTTTCATAACGTAAACATCAAAACAAGAGAGTCAAGGCTCAATACATAATATATCCAACAGCACTTCTAGTACATTGATAAGAGCGGGGGCCAAGACAAGCAACCGGGCTCACCCTCATAGTCAATATATACATAACAGAAAGATAGTTTTATAACATAGCATGAGATCATAAAACATAGTCCCAGGGATAGAGGACTCACCAAATAGCTTGAGAGAAATTGTACTAACCACGTGGAGGAAGATGCTCAAGCGAGGCTCCGGTTCCCACATGGTGACATCATGTAGGCATAGAGTATGCATTAGTACGTTTGAATGTACTAAGTATGTAGGGTGTAATGCAACAAGAGATAAGCAACATAATCAAAATGTATAAGCATAGGCAATGAGTAGCATAAAACAATATGGCATGCATGGAAGATACTTGAAGTAAATCATGCTTACATAGAATATAATACATGTATAAGGAGAGACCATTAATAGTGAATATCCAAGGTCTACCACCTCCTTGCAGAGGCGAATGACGTACAAACCCCTCAATGTTGTTGATGAGGTACAAACTCCTCAACATGGTTATCAAGGTACAAAAACCTCGACATGGTTGCATAGGCCTACCACCTCCTGAGTGAGGCGATCGAGGTACAAGCCCCTTAACATGATTGCACAGGCCTACAACTGTCACAGCCCGACCCCGGGACCGTGACTAGTGCCGATTAGGCACTATTATTGATACAAACACACATGACGACATGA
>JAOTQR010143806.1:0-20166 GCA_025774065.1 Solanum ossicruentum
GAAGAAATTCGATTTAGTAGGTGATTACGTGCCCCTATCGGGCACAAGTCACGACCCCAGGGAGGGGTGTGACACACTATCAATTACACAAAACACTCTCAAGCAGTGATGGTTTTAGACTTTTAGCCTATCATTGCAAAATTAAAATTAAAATTACTTTGCTGCTCGTCAATGATAGCTGGAAACCCGAGGTTGAAAGAGGGAAGATTAATCCCCTTAATTTCTCTAAATACTCATTTTCAAGTACAAGTAGAAGGCTAAATTTGAAGTTTCTATATTCTAAGCAAAAAGTAAAAGTTGAAAGTAGAATTGTACTTGAATTCCTACACAAAAATCTATATATAGTACTTGAAAATTTTTCCTTAGAAACACCCTACAATTCCACTGGGTGACGAAAGTCTGGCCCATAGAGTGGATGCCTCATCGCCTTTCGGACCTTTTTAAACTTGGATTTTCTTCAATCTATATTGTGATATTAGTGACTTTGCTTGCAAAATCTCTCAAGTTTCTTCCTCTTCAAACTCCCATTGGAGGAAAAACTAGGGATTTCAATTCCGCCATTGATTTTTCAGTATTCTCATACAAATCACTCATGATATGTGGATATTCATCCATAGACCCCTTTCATACATGGAGCCTAAATAATCCTCAAACTTTTCATCCAATTTCAAGTATGAAATTTATGGGGTTTTCATGATTTACATTCAATTACATGAATTATGATTTATGTTATTATCAATTACATATTTATGTATGAATTGTTATAAATTGCATGATTTCTATGGTTTACAAGTAATTCTCTTACATGCAATCTAAGTTTTATGAGATTTTATATAGATTCATTCAATTTTGATTGAACTGGTGATATATTACACGATTATGCATGTTTTTAATATAATTTTATGATTTTTAACTCAATTGTATATGAACCCGTAAGCAATGGGTCTTTCAAAAATAACCTGTGTACCTCATGAGGTAGTGGTAAGGTCTAATTACACTGTACCCTCCCTAGATCCTACTTTGTCAAACTAACTGGGTATGTTGTTGTTGTTGTTGTTGTTGTTGTTGTTGTTGTTGTTGTTGTTGTTGTTGTTGTTGTTGTTGTTGTATATATGAACCTATGCTTTTTCCTAGTATTCACTTATTAGTCATGATTATAATTTTACAAGTCTTTAAGCAAGTTTATGATAAGGATGACTTAAGACCCTCATGACACTCCATAAAGATAATGTAATGACCTTCCAGGTCATTTCTGTGATCTTATGAATATTTATCAATTTGAGCATTTGTGTACTGACCGTGGATTATTTATAACTTATCGGCACTGATTGTTAGGTCGTTGGGTGAATCATTTGACAATTATACAGCTTTTTGAGTTGAACAAGATATTGTAATCGTGAAATGAATTTTTATGTAAAGTACTAGTAAATAGCCTCGGAGTGAAATTCTGATGGTCCTCTCAACTCCAAAATGACCAAATTAGGCTGGGAGCATGTTCAGTGTAATTATATAGACTTTTACAAATTTAGCCGCCGGAACAGGTCAATAGATGACTTTAGTCAACATCTTTGGGAAGTGTGCCCCATATGAAAATTCTGACCGTACTATTAGATTCGAAATGTTGAGTTTGGTCTAAGAGGACCTTTTGTTTAGTCTTTGGAGCTTCCGGGTATATTTAGTCCCCTTTCAAAATTTCGATATTGGGAAATGGGACCCATATTGGGATAGAACATCCTCCTATGAGAATTTTGACCACACCGTTGAGTGGAATGCTATTTCCGATCAGATTTTATATATGCATTGTAACTTTCCCACTCCAGATGAGGCGGGAATATCAAAAGTAAGTTTGTGCAGTTGCTGAATAACTAAAATATCGCTGACAATATGGCCCTATGGGAAACTTCCATGTGGAGGCGGTTATGGGAAAAAAGATGTATATAAAGAGTGTGTGAATCAAAAAGAATTTCCAGAAACAAAACTAGCAAAAGCAAGTTCATTTTAGGAACTTTTGGAATTGGATTTCTTCCTCGTTTTTAAGCAGATTTTGGTGATTTAAACGCCTAACTTGTATATTTTTCCTGGAGGAATACCTTGGGAGCTTCAAAAACTACTTTTGGCATGTCATTTGAGTTAAAACTTACTTTTTTGCAGCTATATTTTGAATATACTTTTGGAAAATTTGATATATTATTTCTTATCCATTTTAAGTCAAATTTTGGTAAAATTCGAGTCTAATATGTGAGTTTTTGCGTGGCTCACATCTTAGTAATGTCAAAATTAATTGATAGACTCTGTTTGGTGTAAAAAAGATGTTTTAGATGTAGTTTATGTTGTGATTTTTCAGAAAGCTTTGAGTTAAGATATCTTGGCCATTTCTTATTGGAATTTGATGAAATTCGGTTCTAAATTGTACTACTTTTTGAGGCCTACTTCGTAGTATATTCGGATTTTTTAAGTTGACTATATTTTTAAGGAAATAAGTTGTTGTATGTATATATTATTTCCGATAAGAAAGTCATTTGTTTTTGTGTTGTTTCTGATTATTATGAGCCTCGCGTTGAGCTCAATTTTTGGCTATAGGTTTGAGATGGTGTAATGATCATTTTATGAGTATTGGTTTGGCATTTTTGGGAGCCTGTTTAGGATTGGAAGTCCTTGCATATATATATATATATATATATATATATCGTAAGGCTGATGGTTAGTTATATTTCCTGCTATGCATTTTAACACTGTTGCCATGATTCGTTAATGCCTGTCTTCCTGGATAGTTGTTGTACTTAGCATATGGGGTAACTACAGTTATTTTGGGATACTTGTGGTTGTTCTGAACTGTACTAGCTATGGCCACTATAGTAGCCGAGTTCTAGCACTATAGAACTATGTTAACGCCTAGTAAAGGCTGGATATGGGCTAATGCCCTGTCACAGGTATGTATTCTGGCTTAACTTGTATCTGTAGGTGATCTAAATATGCCTAATTAATCGAGAATACCCATAAATATAGATAAGTTAGAGGGTAAGTCCATAGAATCTAGGTGTTTTAGTCTAATTTTCTCTTATTTTGGTAACGCAAGGCCAAGTGTGGAGGTTGGATGTGTTTTTGCAGTTTTTTGCTCTAATTGGGAAAGTCTAGAGTTACACCCAGATTTGAAGAAAGAACACAACTATAAATAGAAGATAAGAATCAGTGGAAGTAGCAAAAAGACCAAAGTCCGCGTCGCTGACTTGGGACGAAGTTGTGGAAGCTGAAAAATGCAGAAAAAGGCGCGAAGCTGGAAAATGTTCTAAGTTCGCATTGCAGACTTGTGCAAAAGATGTGTAAAAGTGTTCGGTCAGCAGAATAAGCAAAAACCCAGTGTACACAGGGGGTCCGCATCCCGTACATGAGGATAAGATGTGGAAAAGTCAAGTTATGGGATTTTAAATTATATTCTATCATAGACTTTAGGTTTTTCATACTATTTTTACATAAGAACTACAGTAAAGATGACGAAGAACCTTTTTCTAAGGTTATTTTGGTTAGTTTAATCTTGATTGCTTGGTTTTTAATGTTTTCTAGATCATTCATGGTGTATTTCAAGACTATGAGTTGCTAAGTCTCTCTATTGTGTGGTTGTAGCAACAAACAATGTTTAGTTCTTAATTCTTAACATATGTGAATGAGTTCTTTCGATTATTCCTATGATAATTTTATCTATATTTCATAGCCTGATCAACTAGGGAGTAAATTAATTATTCAATCTAGATACGAGAGATGTTGGAGTGGATAGAATGCAGTAGTATAGGGAGCTTGTTAGACTAGGAAACTAGGTTGATTTGTGTAAGGGAGACCTGTGATAACTACCCTTACACCTCGCTCAGTTCATAATATGGGAAGATAACATTAATGCATTTTTATTAGTCTGTTTATCCCCGCTTAACGATGTAGTTAGGAAGTCAATAACTGTAGGACAGCAGAGGCGTACAACCCTGTTTAGCTATTTTAAAACCCATGAATCAATAATCAGAAACCTAGACATAGATGGACTTTGTTAAGATTAAGTCGTTAAGGCTACAATCCTGGAATTTTTTGTTAATTGATATCTTGACAATAAAAATCAGATTAGTTTAGAAGAAATTCATTTTTTGCATTTACTTTACTTATAACTTCACATCTTATTACTTAAAGCACCATAAACATGATAACTGAGATTGATTACTGATTCCATTCAAATCCCATGGGTTCAACAACTCGGCTCCTTAATCAGGGCCACTATATTACTTGTGAGACCACATACACTTATGTGTGCTGGGGAGTAACAAGTTTTTGGCGTCGTTGCTGGGGAATTTGAAACAAATCAGTTGATTATCTAAGTTATCTAGTTTTGTGGTGTTCGCTACATTTGATCTTAGAGGTGTTATTGTACAGGTAATTGATCGATAAGTTGGAAGATCAAGACTCATGTTTTCGTCAATTAAAGAGAAGAGCAGGGGTTTTATACCAAATGTTACCGATTGAACTCATCAAATAAAAGGATAATAAGGAAGAAGTTAAATTAATAAGGAAGAAGTTAACCCTATTGGAGAGGATATGACAGAAAACAATGCACCTGCACCACCATCACTCTCAGCTACACCACTGGCACCGAGGCCATCAAGGGATCTGGCAATCATGAGAACCACCAATGTCACTAGATGCTTTGTCAAACCTGAGCCCAGTGGTCAGTGGGAGCTAAAACAGAACATGGTCAAGCTGTTACACTCTATAGGATAGTTCATCGGGTTACCACATAAAGACCTGCAGGTCCATCTTCAGAAGTTTCTTGAGATTGCTGACACCTTCATTCTTACGAGAATGAACCATGACTATGTGTGGATGACCTTGTTCCCTTTCTCACTGCTGGGGGACCCGGAGGTGGCTGTAGATTGAGTTGCCAAACTCCATTGCATCCTGGGATGATTTAGCCCATATGTTTCTCACTTGATTATTCTCATCTGGCGAGATAACCAAACTCAAAAGTGAGATCCTGGGCTTCAAGCAGAGGTCTGATGAAAATCTATATCAAGTGTGGGATAGGTTTAAAACTCTCTTAATCAATTGTCCACACCATTGTCAAGCTAACGAGGTACTGGTCCATACCTTCATTGAAGGATTGGAATCCAATACCAAGATTCTCCTTGATTCAGCTGTAGGGGGACAAGCATTGGAGAAGACATACGATGAATTGTATGCTCTTCTAAAAAGGATTGCATAAGGAAACCCAGAATGGAATAGAGGATCTAGCAGAACGACAATCTAAAAGCAGGCCAGTGTGTTAGAAGTTGATGCTATAACAGCTCTGCAGGCTCAAATGGCAGCCATGCAGAACATGATGACCACGAACTTCAATAACTTAGCTTTAGGCTTACAACAGCAAGCACTGGTAGCAGTAGGTCAGCAAGCAGCCCTCGTCTATATGGTACAATAACAACAAAATGGTTGGTTTGATGTTTGTGGGGGAGGTGACCACACGACTGAATCCTGCAAAGCTAATCCAGAACCAGTAAACTTTGTGGGCAATGCTAACAGAGGTGGTTATCAAGGGTTCAGGAACACATATAACCCGAATTGCAGGAACCACCCAAATTTCTCATGGGGGAGGGCGCGGAATCAGCAGAATCTTGGGCCACCTCAGTAGAGACCATAGGGTTGTAATGCTTTTCAGAACTAGCCAGTACAACAACTTGCAACACAAGCCAATCCAAACACTATGACTGATAGTGACGTGTTGAGACAAATTCTGGCAAACTAGAATAGAAAAGAAGAACAGATTCGAAGGAATAAGCAGGATCTCCAGAACATGGAAAAGCAGTTAGGATAGCTGGCTAGCTCAATAAATTCTAGGCCTCAAGGGGTCCTTCCAGGTAACACTGATCCTAACCTGAAGCAAGTAAATGCAGTCAACACTAGAAGTGGAAGGCTCTTAACTGAGTTGGTCCCAAAGAAGAAGAATAGGTATACATAAAACATTGCCCAAAATAATGAGGCAGGCAATCCCAGCCCAAGCACTGATGAGGCAACTCCATTACCAAAACCTCCTCTCTATTACCATTAAAGTTGAAAAAGAAGGAAGAGGATGACTGTTTCCTAAAGTTCATCGAGCTGTTAAAATAGGTTGCAAATTAACTTACCCTTGATTGATGTTTTTTAGGGTATCCCGAAGTATGTCAAGGACATTGTTGCAAACAAGACCAAATGGGATGAATTTGAGACTATGGCACTTATAGAGGCTTAAAGATCCATGATTCTTGATAAATCAGACTTGCCAGCTAAGTTGAAGGATCCAAGGAGCCTTACTATGCAAGTAACCATTGAGAGTTGCCTAAATGCAAGAGGCTTGTGTGATCTAGGAGCGAGCATTAATCTCATGCCCACCTCTTTGTTCTTGAAGTTGGGGCTTGGAAGGCCGAAGCCCACCACCATTGTGTTACAACTGACAGATCAGTTTGTGGCTAGGCCAGATGGTATTATTGAGGATGTCTTAGTCCAAGTGGGATGTATCATCTTCCCCGTGGACTTTGTCATCCTGGATTTTGAACTGGACCCTGAGGTCCCATTTATACTTGGGTGCCCATTCCTAGCTACAGGAGGGGCTTTAATTAATGTTGCAGCTGGGAGGCTCACCATGAGAGCCCATGACAAGGTGGAGGTCTTTGATATATATAAATCTATAAATCTACTGGCTGCATATGAAGATCTAACAGCCACTTGGACTAACTATGAGCAAAGTTGAGATCACAAACCAACTAGCCCCGGTGTTGCTGAATCAAGGGTTAGTGGATGATGCTGAGACCAAAGAAATCAAGAGTGTATTGAACACTCACAATGTGAGTATGCTAAAGAAAATGGCTGAGCCATTGAACAGGGTGTTGGGACCACCACCCAAACCCTTAATTGAAGAGGCTCCTCAACTGGAGTTGAAGCAGTTACCATCACATCTCAGGTATGAATTCCTTGGTGAAAATAATACATTACATGTAATCTATCTGCCTCATTGACTACAACCCAAGTAGTTGTTATGGCAGTCATAAAGAAATGAAAGAATGCAATGTGTTGGAAGATGTCAAACATCCATGGCATCATCCCAGCCTTGTGTATACACAAAATCTTCATGGAGAAGGATCACAAGCCATTGGCCCAACCATAGAGAAGATTAAATCCAATTATGAAGGAAGTATCAAAGAAAGATGTTATCAAGTTGTTGGACGCAGAGATCATCTTTCCATCTAGACAACAAGTGGGTAAGCCTTGTACAGTGTGTCCCCAAGAAAGGAGGGATGAAGGTCGTCACCAATGAGAAGAATAAGTTGATCCCAACAAGAATAGTGATAGGGTGGCATATTTGCATGGATTACAGGAAGTTGAATGATGCCACCAGGAAAGATCACTACCCCATGCCTTTTATTGATCAGATGCTAGAAAAACTAGCTGATCAAGAGTATTATTGCTTCTTAGATGGGTACTCAGGTTACAATCAGATCCCCATTGACCTAAGGACCAGGAAAAGATGACCTTCACATGTTAGTATAGTACATATGCTTTCAAACGTATGCCCTTTGTGTTTTGTAATGCACCTGCCACTTTCTAAAGGTGCATGACGGTCATATTCCACGACATGGTAGAGGACTTCATGGAGTTGTTCATGGATGACTTCTTTGTCTTTGGTGAATCTTTTGAAAGATGTCTATAGAATCTAGACAGAGTACTAGCAAGATGTGAGGAGACTAACCTCATTCTTAACTGGGAGAAATGTCACTTTCTAGTTAAAAAGGGATAGTCCTATGCCACAAGGTGTGCAAGCAAGGGTTGGAGGTAGATAGAGCAAAGATAAAAGTGATTGAGAAGCTGCCACCACCAGTGCTAATCAAAGGAGTCCAAAGTTTTCTAGGACATGCGAGGTTCTACCACACCTTCATTAAGGACTTCTCCAAGATTGCTAAGCCATTGTGCGTCCTGTTGGAGAAAGATGTACCCTTTCACTTTGATGATTCTTGTTTGCAGGCCTTTGAATTGCTAAAAAAGTTGGTAGAGGCCCCGATCTTGATAGCACCCGACTGGGGGCTCCTATTTGACCTAATATGTGATGCTAGTGATACAGCAGTGGGGCCGGTGCTGGGGCAGCGATAGAGACAAAGTGTTCTACTCAATATACTATGCCAGCAAGACTCTGGATGTTACACAAGGTAATTACACAGTTACTGAGAAGGAAATGTTGGCATTAGTGTGTGCACTTGACAAGTTTAGAGCGTATTTGGTGGGAACCAAAGTTATGTTGTTCACAGACCACATGACCGTGAAATACTTGTTCAATAACAAAGATGCCAAGTTGCGACATATCAGATAGATAGATTTGATTTCTTCAAGAGTTTAGGTCAAAAATCGTAAGGGGAGTGAACATTAGGTTACTGATCATCTGTTCCATCTGGAAACTGATGCTCACATAGGTGAGAATTGCATATCAAAGAAGAGTTCCCTAATGAGCAGCTACTAGTAGTTGAGGTGGAACAACTACTATGGTACGCTGATATAGTGAACTATTTGGTAAGTGGTGTATTCCCTCCTGATGCTAAATATCAGCAGAAAAAAAAAGGCTGGCTCATGATGCAAAGGCGTATATCTGGGATGAGCCTTACCTTTTAAAACAAGGGGCAGACCGAATGGTGAGGAGGTGTATTCCCGAAGCAGAGATGAAGAAGATTCCATAGAGATGTCATGCCTCTCCATACAGGGGCCATCATAGTGGTGAACGGTCATCACACAAAGTGTTGCAATCAGGTTTCTTTTGGCCGACTCTTTTCAAAGATACTATTCAATTTTCTAGGGCCTATGATGCTTGCCAGAAGACTGGTCCCATATCTCAGAGGCATGAGATACCCCTAAACAATATATTAGAGGTGGAAATCTTTGATTTTTGTGGCATGGATTTCATGGGGCCACTCTCACCATCATTCAGATGTCACTATATCCTTGTAGCAATTGATTATGTTTCCAAATGGGTGGAAGCAACAACCCTTTTGATGAATAATGCTAAGGTGGTGAGCAAGTTCTTAAGGAAGAACATCTTCACTCAGTTTGGTACTCCAAGAGCCATCATTAGTGATGGAGGCACGTATTTCCTTAATCAAATGGTGAAGAACCTTCTAGCAAAGTATGGAGTAAGGCATAAAGTAGCTACATCTTACCACCCACAAACGAGTGGATAAGTTGAGGTATCAAACTAAAAGGTCAAGCAGATATTGTAAAAAACAATGAATGCCACCCAGAAAGATTGGGAGGCCAAGCTTGATGAAGCCTTGTGGGCGTACTGAACAACGTACAAGACCCTAATAGGCACATCCCCTTACCAGTTGTTGTATGGTAAAGCTTTTTACTTGACATTCGAGCATGAGTACCAGGCATACGGGGCGATAAAGAGTCTAAATATCGACCGGCAGCTCACCGGCAGGAAGAGACTAGAGCAACTGGAGGAGTTAGATGAGTTCTTGCTCTAAGCCTATGAGATGACGTGCCAAGCTCTACAAGGAACAAACTAAGAAGCGGCATGACTGGCATATCATCAAGTGAAACTTTGAGCTGGGATAACAGGTATTGCTCTTTAACTCTTATTTGAAGGTTTTTCCAGGAAAGCTGAGATCCAAATAGAGTGGAGCGTTCGTGGTGGTAGTGGTCACACCTCATGGAGCGGTGGAACTGAAAGATGTGACCTCGAACCAAACTTTTTTGGTGAATAATCAACATGTCAAACACTATTACAATGAGGATACAACTCAAGTTGAAGAGGTCACTAAGTTGGCCAACAATGAATGAGCTAAGGGTGCGTTGTGCCATGACAGTAAATCAGACATTTTACGGGAGGCAACCCGTGGTGAGGTAACAGTAATTAAGTTTTCTTTATTTTATTTTTATTTTAAAAAAATCAAAAAATCAGATCTCATATTGAAAATGTGCAAAATTTGCACAAGTACAGGTCTGCGATGCCTCCATGCCGCGGACCTTGTACCAGTTTGTGCAAATTTTTTCGTCCTAATTTGCCGACGATTTGTTGAGTATTTTTTGTGTTTTTTTGGTATAATCTATTTGATTTAGTGTTTTAAAGCATGTTCAGGTGTTCGGGGAAGTTTACGGTGTCCAGAGTGAAAAAATAATTTCTCAAAGCTCCGGATAGTGAGCATCCACGATAGTACCACGACTCAGATGCATCGCGGATGCGTACTATCCCAGGTGTCAAGAAACAAATATTTACAATGGTAAATATGTGTTCTCTCAACACACGGAGGCAATGTTGATGTGTGTTAAATCATCCATGTCCTGACATGGCCCCACCCTTTTTTAAATACCCCCAACATTATTTTTCCCTATTTTTCGTACAATCCTCGACCCCAATCCCTTTCTTCTCTATTTTTCTCTCATTCATTTTTCCTGTTTCACCCAATTTTCAAATTGCTCTGTGTCGCACATCAAGTTCTCAAGATCTTAATCACGTAGATTATATTCTTCCTTCAAGGTATGTCTTCCCACTTTAATTTTACTTGATTTTGCTACTCCAAGGAATGAAATCCTTCATGGTTTTGGGTAAATTTCGAAGTAGGTGAAGTTTTTTACTGATTATTCTTAGTTTATACTTGTGGTGTATGATTAATCTTGGTTTAATTTGTTCGTGGGAAGAAGTTTTGTGCTAGATTGTTGAAGGTGCAAACCCTAGACCAAATTTGTTATAGAATTTGGGGATAAGTAGGAAATCTGTAATCTTAGTAAAGTTTTATGCTTGAATTTGTGTACTATGTTGGGATGTGCATAATTCTCAAGTGTGGGGTTGAATAAACTGTTTTGGGGGTTGAATTGCTTGATATCCATGCTATGCTTATGGGGTTGAATGTATGCTTGATGCAATTAGCGGTTGAAAGTGTTGGGAGTGGATTGTGATGCCTTGAAATAAGGGGTTTGTGTTGAAGTGTTGAGTTACGGCCCGTGACTTATGGAAGTCAGAGTACCTTCACCATACGAGCTTGAATTTAAGTGTGGGGTCATTGGTATGGTTTATTATATATCAATTGTGAACTAGTTTTTTGTGTAGAAATAATGTATTCTCCTCCATGTCGATCTAGCCAATCTAATAGGGCAGAGGATTCCAATACTCAAAAAAGAGCCCAAGACATCCCACAAGTGTCGCACACTGCGGAAAAAAGGGACGACAGGCCCAGTTTGGGGCCAAAGCTGTGAATAAGGACGGGAAGTGATGGTATCAGTCTCAAGATGAGACTAAGAACTACCCGAACATCCCCATCGATGTGGACTCATTGTGGGAAGAGTATCCCCAGATTTTGAATAGGTGCATGGAGTTACACTTGGATTTTTTGTTCCAAGAACCCCAGCCCTGCAATCTCAGTTTGGTTAGGGAGTTTTATGCCAACATGAGCAAGGAGTCGCGAACCTAGTCAACCATCGTCCAAGGGAATAGAGTTAAACATTTCTCCTCTTGCTATTAATAGGGTTCTTGGCACTCTCGAAGAGGTATTAGCTAGGGTCTTCCAGGAGCTATACCTTCACCCACCTTACCAGGCCATCCGCCACACTCTTGTCAGGCCGAACTCCACAGCTAAATAGGTTCAACATGCTAAAAAGGGCTATCACATCTCCTTCCCTTTTGCTCATATGACGAAGGAGGAGCAAGTTAGGGTCAAACTTGTGACCCATTCATTCCTTACCGGATAATATTTGACTAATGTCATGAGGGATCGGGTATGTCTCACCTATGCACTGATGACAGGAATAGAGTTGAACTTTGATGAATTTTCAAGATGTCTATGACGAAGGCAAAGACCAACAAATGGTGCAGGTATGCCTTCCGGGGCCTTATTACTCAAATGTGTCGTATGATAGGTGTGCCGGAAGAAGAGGCCGACTACTGCCCTATCATTCAGGTCCCCCTATGTTGCCACTAACGTTAAGGGGCCTGATATGTCTATGGTCCTGGTGCTCACCACTGTTGAGAGAGCCCATCGAGATGAGATATTATGGCCACATATATGGGCTTGAGCTACTGAAATGCCGAATAGGAGGCTGCCTCTCTACACTAGAAGAGCTTCGAGATGTCGAGGTTTTCTACCTACTTAACGCCCATGCTAAAGTAGTATTGGGCATTGGATCGAGGTTCATCGAACCAGTGGAGGATGATGTACCCACAGATGTAGGGGAGGCACATAATGAGTCCAAAGCAGAGGATGAGAGATAGCTGATGAGCAACCAGTCTATGTTGGCAAGGAGCCCATTCTGCCAGGCTCGATGAGTGAGCACCATGTTTCCCACTTCACAGGTTTCGTATGGTTAGCACTGAGGGCAGTGCTAAGTATAAATGTGGGGTGGGGATTGATCTGTTGATTATGCTTCAATTCATAATTATTGGCTCTTTGCATTTCTTAGTTGTGTTTATCTAATATTTATATTGGACATCAGTTGTTATGTTTAGGTTAGACATCTTTTCTTTTATTTTGGGTCTGTAATTAGTAACTATTAACTTTTTTGTGCACAGATGATTGAAAGTTAATATTTTATTGATGCAATGATGCAGTAGTAGTTGCTTGTATGTTGCAAATAGTAGTAGTAGTCATAGTTAAGTGATGGAGGCCCTATGATGGATGGATTATGACCGTCCTAAGGAAATTCATCGAATCTTAGAGTGTGGTAGTTGTACAAACGAGCATCGGGCGTGAACATATGAACCTAGTTTAGAAGAGATGCTTGCTCTTTGTAAGTCACAACTATATATGTGCTTAATATTGAATTCATGTGAATGCCATAATAGTAACTCTAGTGCTAACCTTGTGATGAAAGTGTGCCAAGAGTAAGTGAGCAAATTGTGTCTCTATTGCGACAGTTTCCAAAACTTTCCCGGTATGTACATTAGACTTGGTAGGAGTTGGAATTAGAGGAGAGGATCTAGACATTTCTTTGGGAGCAAAATAGCGTAACACTATTATATCCTTCAAAATGAAAATATCTGTAGTTAGCCCTTTTGAGCCTTAGCATATTCTTTGATTAGCCATAATTCAAGTCGATACCTTTTCTTTGGTCAATTACCCGTGTTTGATCCTAATTCCCTAGCATTTTAGCATGATGACTCAGAAGAGAAGGGGTTTTGAATAAACACCCGAAGACTTACAATAGTAGAGTGTTAATTGAAAAAAAGTATAGATGATTTCGACCAAACAGTGTTGATCGACAATGCCTCCACATCGCAGAGCAAACACAGATGCACACTGTATTGGTCCAAAATAAGAGAATGGTACATTCTATTCAACAGTGCTAATCCGCGATGCCTCCGTGTCGCGGATACACACTGGTTTGGTCTATATGAAAAATGGCTTTTTTTATATAGTGTGTCTTCTTATGGGTAGTTTATAATTGTATTTTGATAGTTCTATAAGTAAATTAGAGTACCTAAAGGGATGTATAGTGAAGACGTAACAAAGGGTGTTGAGTAAAGGAGGAATGAAAGGTGATGAAAGGAGAGAAGTGGAGTGTATGCTATGAGAGCTTAAGAATTTAGGCTTTTCAATCATATCCATAAAAGTGTCCCACCAACCCACAACCTATATTACAACCAAATAAAGACCTATATGATCCTCTAAGAAAAATCCCAGCTAGGTTTAAGTTTTACATTATAGACAAGCCTATGGATTCTAGGAGCAACACGAGATATCTTTTCGGAGAGAGAGTTGTTTGTGTAACCATTTGTAATCTTCTATTTAGGTTTTTAGTGGTGTACATAGGTAATTCTTCTTAGCGAGGACACATGATTATCTAAGGTTAGTAACTGGATGAACTATTAAACATTCTGCATGAGTTTGTATCTATACATGAGTGCTAGGAGCGTGTAGATTCTACTAGGGGTACTGAGAATTGTTCACCATGGTTTGAAGAGCTCGGTTCTATGATATTTGTCGTACATATTACTGTTAGGAGTCTCATGCATGTGTCTTAATTTACCCGAGGATGGACAATGCTCTAAGTATGGGGCGGTGATCTTAGGCATATTTATACACCTAATTAGACAAAAATAGCCATAAATGGAGACAAGTTAGAGGGTAAATCCATAGAGTCTAGGTATTTTAGTCTATTTTTCTCTAATTTTGCTAACACCGGGCCAAGTGCGCCAGTTGGTTGTGTTGTTGTAGGATTTTTCTCTGATTGGGAAAGTCTAGAGTTACACCCAGATTTGAAGGAAGAACACAACCTAAAATTTAGAAGATAAGAATCAGTGTAAGCAGCAAAAAGACCAAAGTCAGCGTCGCAAACTTGGGACGAAGTTGTGGAATTTGAAAAATGCAAAAAAAAGGTGAAAAGATGGAAAATATGTCAAGTCCACGTTCTGTACTTGTGGAAAAGATGTGTAAAAGTGTCCAGTCAGTAAAATAAGTGAAAACCCAGTGTACACAAGGGGTCCGCATTGTGGACCTGAGGACAAGATGCGGAAAAGTCAAGTTATGGTATTTTAAATTATATTCTATCATAGACTTTAGGTTTTTCATATTTTTTTAATCCAAGAACTACAGTAGAGATGACAGAGAACCTTTTCCTAAGGTTATTTTGGTTAGTTTAATATTGATTCCTCCTTTTTTTAATGTCTTTTAGATCATTCATGGTGTATTTCAAGACTATGAGTAGCTAAGTCTCCATATTCTGGGGTTGTACCTACAGACAATGTTTAGTTCTTAATTCTTAATATCTATAAATGGGTTCTTTTGACTATTCCTATGCTATTTTTATCTATACTTCATAGCCTAATCAACTAGGGAGTAAATTAGTTGTTCACTCTGGATTCGAGAGATATTGGAGTGGATAGAATGCAATAGTATAGGGAGCTTGTTCGACTAGGAAACTAGGTTTATTCGTTTAAGGGATACCTATGATATCTATCCTTACATCTCACTCGGTTCATAATATGGGAAGATAACATTAATACATTTTTATTGTCTTTCTATCCCTACTCAAATGTAGTTAGGCAGTCAATAAGGGTAGGTTAACAGAGGCATGCAACCTTGTTCACGTATTTTAAACCTCGTGAATCAGTAGTTAGGAACCTAGACATAGATAGACTTTGGTAAGACTAAACGGAGTGGTTAAAGCTATAATCCTGGAATTGCTTTTCAATTAATATCTTGACAGCAAAAAATTATATTAGTTTAGAAGAAATTTATTCGTTGCATTTATTTAACTCATAACTTCACATCTTGTTACTAAAACAACCATAAACGTGATAACTAAGATTGGTTGCTGATTTCATTCAAATCCCTTGGGTTCGACAACCCAGCTCCTTAATCAGGGTCACTATATTATTTGTGAGACCACGTACACTTATGTGTGCTGGGGAGCAACAGTAGGAATATGTAGCCTAATACTACTATGTTATGTTAGATGTGAGGCTGTTTGTTAATTACACCCCGTAATATGGACTGACTCTGGTATAGATATGGTTTCAATGGGCTGATTTGCTCTGGATACCTATGATACAGCCACACTGTAGACTGTTTTGGTATAGATATGACTCTACTGGTCTTGGTTGTTTTGTATACTTGTGTATACCTATCAATTATTCTTGGGTTTAGGACCTTGTTGATTATTTTTGGGTTTGGGAACCTGTTGATACCTTGGGTTCGGGACCCTGTTGTTAATTCTCTGAGTCCTTATTCTCCTAGGGCCTTAGGCTAGACTTAAGTCGACATTGCCCAAGATACACTCTGCATAGAGCCATGCAAATACTTGGGTGATTGTTCATATTTACTCAAAGTACTTGTGATTGACTAGAACGTGGTGTATTTGGCCAAGGGTGGGCACGACCCTACATTAGTCTGTGAGACATATACTTCTCTATACAACTGTTAGTCCTAATGCATTTGTTATCTTTATCTAAGGTTGGGTTTAGCTAGTGTTATCTGAGGGATGGTGACATAGGGATGTGTGGGTTGGATTGTATGGTATATATATGTTGTGAGTATCGTTGCCTATGTTCACCCTTGGCACGATATGATCTTGGAGTTTTGGATCCGGACAAATTGGTTGAGTGAGGGACTATTTTGGTACCTCGAGCCTAGATGATGCTCCCTATCTCTTTTCAACCTCAGGTGGTCATGTTTAAATGTCTAAGACCCAGGAGTCATACCCCATGGTCCGAGTTCAGTAACCACAACTGGGATGCCAAGTGGCAGGTGCTAATTTTAGGTCTGAGCACCAATTGATTATTTCTGGGTTCGAGGCCTAGTTGACTATTCTTGGGTTCACGGTCTAATTAATTATTCTTTGGCTCAAGGCCCTATTGATTTTGTTATATGGATTCTTTCTCCCATAGGGGGTCACGTCCACCGTTATATATATTGCAGACCATATGGCCTCGGTCGACTGCCCCGACCAAAGGCCAGGTCGAGAAGGGGATTCGAGGCCTCATTTGATATTATAGGGGTTCGAGGCCCCGTGTGATATTGGTCACTAGATGGGTCGAGGACCCGAATGATTACCTGTGGATCTACACACCTATACACCCTGATTGTGATGGGTATACCCTTTGGGCTTATGGGGGCTCAGGGGGCATCCAGGCTTAGACATTAGGGCCTTACACCTACATACAACTGACCCCTGGATCATGTGATATTGAGAGTTGGGTTTCATGATGGGTCATGAGTTCACTGGTGTATCTATCAGTTAGATTGTGTGTGGGTGTACCTTTTGGGATTATGAGGCCCCAGTCGGCGGACAGGCATAGATATTAGGCCCTTGCACCCGTGTACTACACAATGTCTCAGTCCAATGGCAGTTATGGTTTGGGCCTATTCGTGTTTCATCAGTTAGTATCATTGCATACTACTTGGGTTGGTTCAATCAGGGTTCAGTGATTCTCTAGACATGTTTACTCCTTGATCGGAGTTCCAATTTGCCATATTTAATGCAGTTCTCTATATTTGAGCCTTCTATGTTATAGTACTTCACTCAGTTTGCCAATGATGCCTACTGGGTGCCTGTTATCGATACTCACCCCTATGCTTTTGTATCTTCCCATAGTGCAGGTCCAGGTATTAGCCATAGTTGCCGAGTTAGGGGTTCGTAGGTGATTCAGGAGACATTGGTGATCATCAGCAGCTCTGGATATTCTGCAGTCTTTTTTTATTTTGATGATCGTCTTTTGTATTTAGATACTGGCCTTGTATATGTATTGGGGTTTGTATGGGTAAATTATTATTTTGGTTATATGTATATTTTATTTTGAGTCTATAGTAGTTCTGTATAGTTGACTTCCAAGTTCTGAATAGGTTACGGTTATTTATATTGTTGTGTTTTCTATGGTCTAACTAGAGATCTAGGGAAGGCACCCTGTGGCTTGGGTAATTGGCTTGCCTGTAGACGGGGTCTAACAGGCGCCATCATAACCGGGACCGGGTCATGATAGATAAGGAGGTAGGATTCGTAATGATGGAAGGCTTACACCCGTATTACATGAATCACCTGAAATGAACCATCCTATTAATAAGATTATGAATTGGATTAATAGATGGCTTGCCTTTCTAGATTTTAAGTCGTATAATCTATGACAAGTTTGAAGTATGAACTATGACAAGCTTATGATTACAAGTATGATAGTTATGAAGAGTGTTCCATTGATCATAATGTGGATGTTGTGGAGGAGAAACAACAGAAGACTGGCAAGGACCTATGCTTTGACACATTACTCTATCAGTGTAAACAACTTATTTACTATGTGGCAAAGACTAGATATCCTATGATTGCCACTCCTAGCAAGTGGGTTGGATTACTACAGACCCTAGAATCATTTAGACCTAAGTTATTTCATTTTCCAATGAAGTGGATCTTCCCTACTAATGGCTAGCTTAAAGGTAATACTGATGGAGCATGTATGGGAAACCTAGGGGAAAGTGCCTATGCATTTTGCTGAAGGGACCATCAAGGTAATTTGAGGTATGCAGAAGCAGGTAGATTGGGTTTTAAGACCAGTATAGAAGCGAAACTAGCTATTCTAAATTTTCTGAGACACTACTATGATAAACATTTGAAACAAGTAATCCTAGAGACAAACTCCCTAAGCTTACAAAAGATCATTTGTGGGGAATGGAGGATCCCTTGGGCAATCAGAGAGCAGATAGAAAAAATTCAATCGCGCATTCAATCTATACATGCCGCTATCAAACAAACATTCGGAGAGGCTAATCAATTAGCTAATAAACTTGCAACTAAGGCATTAGATCAGAGTGACATGCTTCATATCAAAATACATGGGGATTAGATACAAAGTTCATTCATAGGGGGTAGGAGCTAATACCTTCATTCTGAGAATCTACACAGTCATGGCTAGACCCTACTCCTACATATTTACTAGTGTGACTTTCAAAAAAATTCCCATAAAAAAGAGGGTCATCTATTAGAATATTCTTGACAGTCCTGGAGAGAACACTTCCGTAGAAGACATGGCTATCATATGCACAACCAATGTTTCATCTGGATAAAGAAGAGGTTTCAGTTCACGCTGCAGGCTACGGAATCGAATCTGTATGGAGAAAAAAGTATGCTTACCCATGGCGGCACCACCAAAATACAGATCCAAGAGCCATAAAAGCAAAGACATCACTAGAGAACTAAAAAAAAGAACATAGTCAAGAGTGTGTAGGGTACTTAAAAGGAATTGGTAGGACGAGGTGTACCTTGGAAAAGGAATACCAAAACCCATAGGTCTCTTGGTTCAATGATTGATTACCCACAAGAGCAAGAGTCTAAAGCAGAGGTTTTCCAAGGCTTCCAATACGTCCTAGAGTATCTGAGAAGTCACAATTTGGACAGTTGGTAGGGCATAGCTAGGGTAGGGCTTTTTTGTATTCAATCTATTGGCCAGCTTGCCCGGACAATCATCTAAAACTTATTTGCAATAAAATGGCCTAAGTCCAAATTTAATCAAAAAACAAAAAAGTACTTTGTAGAATTTTGACTTAGCGCCGAGGACTTTGAGGTGGGAACTCGACCCAGGGGGTTCCCAGTAGTAATCTCTAAGTCCAACAACTATTTTCCACTATAGAATTTCTTTTTAGTCGAGCAAATTGAAGGTGACAAACAGAAGGAGTGAAGGGTGAGAGAGTCCTAGAGGGCCTAATTCGATGGTGGGTTCTCTAATGTAATGTTCGGTCGTGGAAATGGCAATCACCAAAAAGGCATAAGGTTCCTAGGCCAAGGGTCATTTCAAGCTCCAAATTATAGGTTTCATAGGGATAGGGTTCCATACCCTAGAGTTCAAGGTGGTGGTGGACAAGGTTTTCCTAGGTGCCCTACTTATGTGAAGAACCATAAAAGCAGGTATTTAGTAGGTTTCAATGCTTTCTATGAGTGTGGTAAAGTGGGCCACAAACTATTCAAATGTCCAAATATGTGAAATAGAGGTCAAGAAGGTCGTCACCAGGGACATGTTTCTCTAAGTGTTCAAGGGAAATAGAGGGTTCAATAAGGTGGTGCTCAGCGTAATAATATATTCCATGCCCTTCATGCTAAGCAACAGGTGAAAGAGGCTCCTGATATGAATACCAGTCTACTGAAGGTCTTTAACTTTGATATGTATGCATTACTTAATCCAAGTGACAATTTATCTTTTGTCACTCCTTTATTACATACTAAGTTTGATATGAGTCCTAAGATTTTACTTGAGTCTTTCTCAGTCTATACTCCCATGGGTGAGTTTGTTGTAGCCAAAAGAGTCTACCAAATCTATCCCATGTCAGTATTGCATATAGTTATTCCTTGTCATCTTGTTAAGCTTGAGATGGTTGATTTCGATGTTATTTTTTGGATGGATTGATTACATGCTTCTTATGCCTCCATAAACTATAGGACCTATAAATTCAAGTTTCAATTCTTGAATGAACCAAGTCTTGAATGGGTAGGTGGTAATGCATCATTAAATGGTCGATTCATTTTTTATCTAAAGGCCCAAAAGCTAATTTTCAAAGGGTGTATCTACCATATCGTGAGGATTGGGGATGTCAAAATTTCAAACCTCCTACTGTCACGACCCAACCCAGGTGCCGTGACTAGTGCCGATTGGGCACCCAGACAAACATTAACTCCGAAGGCCAACATAACCGCTAGGAAATCTACCGA